>MNCI01022307.1:584651-662943 GCA_015680685.1 Gnetum montanum
TCCCCAACATGACTAAAGCTTGAGGGCCCCACAGACAGCTTCAATCAGAGTCGAACTCAACGAAGAGCAGCTCCCTGGGACCCTCCGACGACCATGAAAATATCTGTTATTAAAAATGGCAACTTCAGAGCTCAAGATACTTAGTCATCACTAAGTATGCATTCTCAGTGTATACGCCCGAGTATGCATTCACAGCATATACGCCTAGCATACACGCCCAGCGTACATGCCTCACATGTATGCTCAACATGTATGACTGACGTATACGCCCGGTATGCAACCCCCAAAGACGGCATGGAAACAGCACTACAGAGCAAAAATTTTTATAAAGCATCAACTCACATGAACAGAGTAATCATCATATGTTGACATCATGCATTCTGAAGTTCATACGCTGAGCATGAACACCCTACACACCCAGCATATACGCCCAGCATGTACAAAGTGTACAACCAGTGTTAGATCAAGGTCAACCGAGCTGAATATCTACAGGCAGCATCTTCATGGCATCCGAATTCAAATCTGAAGGTCGAAGGACTTCTTTTACTTTGATCAAGTCTGTACGCCCAGGTCATACGCCCAACGTGTATACGCCGGCGTACAACGGTATACGCTGGCATGCAGCACATTGTATACTTGTAAAAATTCATTCTTTCACACCTGGTCAACGTGCCACATGTCACCCGACCCGAGAATCTAGCACTCCACAGCCAATCATCCCCTCTCAAACCTGAGTCCTGCATCTACACTTGTATAAAAACCCCAATTTTTCACTAGACCGGGGTTGGCAATTTTAAGCAAACCAGAGACAAAAAAGAGAACCAGAGACGCTGAGAAACTAGAGCAAAAACCCTGTATGTTGGATCTCGACCCTGCACGCTGAGCATACAGCCTTTACGCTATGCCTGCAGTTGAACCCAGCACACAGTCATCCCTGCATCCACCGAGGCTATTCATCTGCCTTGTGTCAGAGTCACAACTGTGTTAGACCGGTGCATTGTAACTCTCATTTCGCAATAATATTGCTACATTTCTTTGTTAAAATTTGTTACATTTTTTTATTCATTGTTGCATGTTTACTGTTCACGCTCTTGTACGTTCACGCTCCGTTTTACATTCGTTACACTGTTTACGTATAACCCAGCGTACAGTATATCAGTGTACGTTTGGGGAAATCCTTGCCTAATCTGTGTGAGGACCACTCAAGGTACTCTGCCTTCGTTAATTGCAGCTTGCCCTCAAGCGAAGGTAGGGTCTTCTGTGCGTTTTCAAAGATCTCCATGTTTCTGTTTCATTCCAGCTGGAGACCGACGATTTCGGACGGTACAAACACCTTATACATTTGACACAACATAATCTTTTATTAGCAAAGGTAAATGAATCATAATGCAATTAATACCTTTCTTCGGTGAAAGGTCCATTGGTTGAGTTGTGGTATAGCTAATACGGATCTAGAGATATCATAGTGGCTACCGAAGGTGTAGTGGTTAGGAGAAAATTGAAAAAATTTGGGTCCGGACCCCCATGACTAAGAGCGAATCTCCGGTAGTGATAGAATGGAGAAAGAATAAAGAATAAGAAAGATGGAGAAAAAGAGACAACTATAACGTCAATAAAATGGATGTCAAGATGGAAATGAACAAAATAGAGTGGATTACAAAAATGTTAAGGAAAAGAATTTAACTGGTGCACCAAATAGAAATGTTAGTGGATCCTCCCCAAAGTAGGCTCATGCCTTTAATGCCTTGACAAACCCACATTCAAAGAGTTCATAGGCTCTGGGAATGTCATTTGGAATAAGAGTTAAAGTATTAACCGCAAGAATTTACCAAAAAGAAAACAATGCATCAACCAAAATATACACTAATGATACAACCGACAATGAAGTGAACAATGGAGAGAAGGATGGATAGAAGAAAATGGAATGAAATCCCAAGAACAAGGTGGTGTACAGCCCCTTGTGTGTTTCATGGTTAATGTGACTTAGCAGATTCCATTCCAAGTCTGGCCTCAAACAAACCACATCTAGTGACTTTGCATTAATGTATTCAGCCAATCCATCCTCTTGAAGTAACAAGAATGTCTCCACCAAAGAGTCACCAACATTTCAACGAAACGAAAGATGAGATAATGGGAAGCAAGAAGGGACTTAGTTAGAGGGAACGTTTTTATTTTAAGTTCCATAACCAATTCTTGTAGCCCAAATGATTATTCTGTCTAAGGGGTGTGCTTTGAATTCTCACATTTTTTTTTGTTTTATGTGTTTATGCGTGAGAACCACACCATGCAAAGACTTTGTTATTTTTATTTTCTTAGCTTCCCGATAATTAAGCAATGTCGAAACGGTAAGAAAACTCAAGAAGAAAACATCCAAGCACCCAAGAGAATGGCGAACAAAAATACATCAAGTTCCCTTGAAGTCACATCCTTTTCAATCCTCGAGTCCTTCCTTAGTTTAAGAAATGCCCAGTTACCGATTCGTTATAGTTTTTATTTAGAAAGGGACTATACATTTCAAAGCCAAGAGAGACCATAGAAATTCATGGATGTATGAATGAAGTGAACTCATTGCCTGCTATATCAAAAGAACCATACAATAGTATCAACATCATAACTTAAAGGTAAAAACCAAACATTAGAAACTAATAGAAAAATAGTTCACACCATTATTAAGAACACTTATTGAATGACAAACTTACAAGATGGATAACACATATAAGAAATGGAGAAGTATGAACGATGTTGTAAAACAAAAACAAGAAAAGTTAAAGAAATTTGTAAAACAAAAATGTGCAAAACAAAAATGTGTAAAACAAAAACTTAAAAGAATTAAGGGCCCCAAATAATTAGCATAGGTGGCCATCTCCCCCATGACTAAATGGAAAGGGAAAGATCTGAAATAAAAAGCATGGTTGTCTGCTATCAGAGGTGTAGTTTGCATAGGTTGTTCTTGGTTCATGGAAGGGTTTGGTTTGTTGCACATTGACCAATAATCTCTTATCAGGGGTTTCAGGCTTGTATATTGTCATGGCTCCCGAGCGAAAGGTCGTATGAATAATGTAGGGTGCTTCCCACAATGTTTGAAATTTCATACGTTGTGGTACATGCGCAGGGTTCCAGTAAAGGACCTTGTCTCCTAGTTGGTACTTAACCCTTCGAATTCTTAAGTCATGACGTTGTTTATTATGTGCCTTGTGCAACTCATTTGACGATAGAGCAACCAATCTATTCTCGTTTAGCACATTTAGAGCTGCCAATCTTTATTTTTGTGCTAGGTCGAGGTCAAGGTGGAGGTCACATGCCATGAATAGTGTACGGAGCTTAGTTTGTACTGGGAGCTTTGGAAGTTTTCCATATACTAACTCATAGGGAGAGTAGCTTGTAGGGAGTTTCCAAGTGGAGCGATATGCCCAGAGAGTTTTATTCAGTTTCATTCTCCAATCTTGCCTAAATTTGCTAATTGTTCTTGTTAATATTCTCATAATCTCTCGATTAGTGACCTTGGCTTGGCCATTGGCTTAGGGGTGATAGGGTGTGGTCAATTTATGTTCAACCCCTAAGCGTTGCATCAACTTGCGGAAGGTTGCACTCGTAAAATGTGTTCCATTATTAGAGATGAGTGCATGCGGCACACCAAACCTGTTTACGATTTGTTATTGTACAAATCATGCAACCGTAGATGATGTGCAGTCTATTATAACAACTGCTTCAGCCCATTTGGTTAAATAGTCAACAGCAACAATGATATAAGCTTTCCTATTGGACATTGGTGTAATGGGCCCCATAAAATCTATTCCCCAAATGTCGAATGGTTCCAAAGGTTGAATCCATTGTTTCAGACCCTCCATTCTAGTAGTCATTCCACCATCACGTTGACAACGCTCACAGGATTGGACAAATCGATGGACATCCTAAAATAGTGTTGGCTAGTAATATCTTGCAAGTAGGATCTTAATGGCCATTCGTCTCCTTGCATAGTGGCCCCCAAAGGGACCCTCATGAGCATCTTGGAGAACTCTTAATTGATCCTCATCGGGCACATGTAACAATAAAAAAGGTCAGCCACTAGAAATACCGACGAAAATCCGTAGTACACAGTTCTAACCCTGGATCCGTGCATGGACCGTGCTGGAGAAAACGAATTCGAGGTGCCCTGAACGGTCTTGTCGATCAGACGGGGACTTATTTAATCAGTAAAAGATTTGATAATAATTTCGATGGCAAAATGCAGGTTCTTTATGAAGCGATGTAATGTTGTTACCTTGAAAGTAATTGAAGATAATGCAAATGATTTAGGTAAGATTGCCAAATTTTTCTAACTAGGGTGAAAGAGATCAAATTTGATAGGTAATTTGATCACAAGGTCTAAGATTTAATTTATGAAAAAAATATGTTTGATACAATGACTTCAAGCGGACTTCGGTTTGGACGAAGCATATGCTAGTGACAAGAAAGTTATACAAAGATGAAACAAGCGAGGATCAATCTACCTTGATCTAGCCAATCTGGGCGCAAGGAAGTCAAATCCGTGGGAGAATATCTGGTAGCCAATTGTTTCTGATCAAGAATTCTTGTCAATCACTTTTAGCATTCTCACGATCGCTGATTCTCCTTTGCTCTTTTGCTAGTCTTGAAAGAAAAATTTTGCTAACCCCTTTTGATCTTCATCAACTAGAGCATTTATAAGGTTAAGGTCAAGAGAGAAACACGGTTTAAGTGACGCGTGTCCTGCACTCATAAAATGCCATTGACTCAATGTGTTGTCGTTGAAGCTTATGACGCCATGTTGCGTGGCGCATCGTAAACTACCCTCGTGCGGGCTTTGGCATCAAACTGTCCATTCATTACGCTGTAATACGCTAGAGAGAGTATTGTAGCGTATGATGTGCTTGTCATTACTTGAATTACGCTGCATTACACTAAATTACACATAGTAGCGTAATTCAGCGTAAAATGATGAAACTGAAAAAGTTAAAGTGTTGTTGCCGCGCTTCCTCTGTTTCTATCTTTTTTGGGGTTTTTACTACGCTGCGTTGCGTAAAGCAGCGTAATGGGCCCCTTAACCAGAAAAGAAAACTTGTTGAGATGTGTGTTATACTTCAAATTGTTGCTTAGGACTTGAGATTTTTGCCAGGTTGTCGAAGTCTTGTATGCTTGCCATCCTTGATGCTACGGTGGGCTATCTTTGATTTTACGCTACACAATGTGATGTTACGCTATGTAGCATAATACAGCATAATTTTTCAAAAATTAAGATGTTTGAAACAGATAACTTGCGAAGTTGGACGCTTGGCCGCTGTGCATCCGTCGCTTTGCTCCATCCTCCGGAATTCACTTGTGATATGCTACGCAGCGTGGTGGGATAAACCTTTGACTGAAAAGGAACTTGTCACACCTCGCCTTGTTGCAACCCTTCGTCTGAGTCACCAATTTTTTCACTGAATTGTCGAGGCCTCGAAATTTTCACAGTGTTTCAATGGCCCCTCTTTGTTGAATTTTAGAGGGCTTGCTCGAAAGACATCGAAAAAGAATACGAAACACCGGAAAGGCAAAAGCATCAATGGTATCTGTCGAAAACTACTCAAACGTCATTCTGTCAAACTTAGAAGTGCGAGGATGGAAGGAAATAGAGTGTAGAAGGGATCTTACAGGAGTTAAGGATGGTAGGTTCGGGGAAGACTCAAATACATGATCATGAAGCTTCTCCAAACAAGTCATTACGTCCTTTCACTAATGTGTTAATGAAAGGTTACGCCGTCATACTACATATCAAGGGNTTGTTAATGAAAGGTTACGCCGTCATACTACATATCAAGGGCTTGCAAGTGCGATTTGTGTTACGCCTGCATTGGCCTAGACGAGTTGTTTTACATCCATTTTGCCAAACCCCCCCCCCCCTTTTTTGCCAAAATGCAGATTGCATGCCACAGGGTGAGCTGCGTTACACCAGTTTATGGGCATGACAATGAAAAATGGAGTTACTTAATGCACATCTTCTGTATAAGTAGAGAAGAAGGCGGGACAATTGTAAGGATAAGGAAGGGATAAGAAAAGGAAGAAGAACAAGGTAAGACATCCGATGGAGGGAGAGGTAGGGTTAGCACTTCCAAGTGACCAGACTAGTCTGAGCAGCCACCTCCGAACACCATGACGCCTCACCTTCCAATGCAAGTATTCTTGATCAACGCTGTCATAACAAGTAACCTGCAAAACACAACATAGAACAAGAGGGCAGGAACAAATGTCCTGATCGTTAAGGAGGGAGGCTGTTGAAACAATCACCATCCAAAACAACAAGGAGAGTGTAGGCCCTTGAAATTGGGACCGCAGCAAGTAGCAAGAGTGCCAATGTTGATGCCGCGGTTCCTGTAGTTGCCGGAGAGCCAGATTCGTCTTGCTCAAAGAACCATGCAAAGAACATGTCAGACGAATCTGCTAAGCCAACGTCTGGTGACGGCGATGGATGGAGGCCACTGAGGCTATGGGTAACCGTGGTTTTTTTGGGATCCCAAGTGACGAAACTGATCCCAGGAGGTGCAGCTACGAAGTGTCTGTTGTAGCAACATCTTTGAGGGGTCAGTAGTATGCCTTTCGGCATGTCCGAGGAATCAGCAGAATGCCGGCGGGGTAACAGCATCATATCTGTTCCAACGCCTTACCCGCTCCATCTGGTAGGGATGCAGTGCAGGAATGATCACGCTCGCTTGCTTCATGGATGGTTGGTTAACAAACTCTAGTTTTAGGTCCTGGTTGATCATTGTTGCTAGTTTTAAGTCTCAGCAGATCGTGGTCCTAGTTTAACATTTGGGCAGACGAGAATTTGCTAGTTTTACGTCGTAGCGGATGATGGAAGGGCTAGTTTATGGTCCTAAGAGACCATGCTGTGGGTGTCAATTTCATGTCATGACCCAAGGACAAGTCTGTGCTAGTTTAGCATCTCAATAGACGTGTGCTTACCTTTGCCAGTTTAGCGTCTTGGCGGACGTGTGCAAGAGCTGCCAATTTTACGTCATAGCGGACGTGTACAACTTTGCCAATTTTATGTCGTAGCAGACGTTTGTTACCTAGTTTTGAGCTGAGTCAATGTTCAGATGTAATACCGCTTTAGGTACAAATGATTCATCGGATTTTGTAGTTCGTTGTTGTCAGTGTCTGCTAACTTGAATGCTCCGTTGCCGTATGCGCCGATGACCAGGAAAGGGCCTTCCCAGTTTGCAGAGAACTTGCCTACTGGTTCACGAATGGCCTTGTGAACTAAATCTCCTTTCTCAATCGATCACCGATGATGGTTGTGTCGATGCTTCTATCGCTGTTTGTCTTGATATCTCTCGATGGTGTCGAGCGTCTGGATGTGTTTCTACTCCACTAAGTCTAAATCCACGATTCTAGACTCATTGTGTTGAGTCTCATTTATAACCGTAGATAGGACCATCTGCAATGAGGGAATCTATAATTCCAAGGGCAACACTGCTTCGGATCCGTAGACCAGGCTATAGGGCGTCCTATCTGTAGCTGTTCTGCACGTCGTACGATACGCCCATAGCACATAGAGGATTTTTTCATGCCACCGCTTCTTATTATTGTCGAGCATTTTCTTGAGCAAATTGATGATCACCTTGTTTGTTGCCTCGACTTGACCATTTTCTTGCGGGTAATAAGGTGAAGAAAAAGATTGTCTAATACCAAGATTATCGCAAAAAGATTTGGTTTCTGAGCTAGTAAATTGTGGTCCGTTGTCAGTCACAATAGTCGTAGGGAGTCCAAATCTGGTTATAATATTATCTAACATGAAGTGGCAAACCTGTTGAGATGTGATCTTTCACAGGAGGATAGCCTCAACCCACTTTGTAAAATACTTAGTGGCAATGATAATGAAGCTATGACCTGCGAAAGATTTAGGCAAGACGGGGCCTATGATGTCTAGTCCCCATCGTTGGAATGGCCAAGTGATTTGAGTAGTCTGTAACTCAGTTGGTGACACGTGTATTAGATTTGCGTAACGCTGGCACATGTCACACGTCTTAACCTTGGCAAGGTAGTCTTTTTCCATATACGGCCAATAATACCCTAAGCGTTTGATCTTAGCAGTCATTGCTCACGGGGCTACATGTCCTCCGCACAGCCCTTCATGGACTTCATTAACTATTCGCTGTGCTTGGTCACTATTAACGTAGGTAAGAATCACCCCATCAAAGGAGCATCTATAGAGAGTACTGTCTCCAAGGATGACGTATTGCTTGGCACGTTTGCACACGACATCTTTTTGCGCATGTGTTAGTTCGTGTGGTGGTTCGCCATGCAGAACGTAAGTTTTANTGACATCTTTTTGCGCATGTGTTAGTTCGTGTGGTGGTTCGCCATGCAGAACGTAAGTTTTAATGCTGTCATACCATTCTGACATTCCTTCCATGTTTAATAAGGTAATTTGCACCTCTTGAATGACAGGTTGTGTACATTCTATCATTAAAACGGGCCAAGTGGCAAACAAGTGTGGCGGCACGTTTAACGCCAAAGTTGTCAGTGCATCGGCAACAACGTTTTTGTTGCACGGCATGTGTTGAGCATTGGTTATCACGAATTACTTCAGGAGATCTTTAGCCATATCGTAGTAGGGCTATAGGTGTATAGCCTTGCAGGCGTAGACTCCTGTGATTTGATTGATCACCAGCATCGAATCACCTCGAATTGCCAGGTGTTGAATGTTGAGTTCTCTGGCCGTCAACAATCCCCTGAGGAGCCCCTCATACTCTGCCACGTTGTTCGTACAAGGGAAGGTCAGACGATAAGTTGATAGATGCACATCCTCAGGAGAAAGCGTAATAACGATGGCGACACTGCCGCCTCTAATGGTTGAAGCTTCGTCAAAATATAACGTTGTTTCAAGGCCTATTGATACAGGGCTTAAACTATGTACGTGTTCATTTGGGAATTCTGGCTCTATTGTAGCTTGATCATTAACTAGCGATGTTGCTAACTGGTCAGCTATGACTTGGCCTTTGGTGGATGACTGGCCAACATAATGCAAATCAAACTCAACTGTGATAGCTTTCCAACGAGCTATTCTACTACTTTCATACAAATTGTTAGAGATAGCCCGCAGAACATTACTTTTACAAATTATGTTGACCTAACTGCAAAAAATATAATGCCTACATTTTTTAAGTGCGAAAACTAATGCCAAACAGTTATGCTCCACTTCATTGTACCTTGTTTCATACGCAAATAGAGCATGACTGAGGTAATAGATAGATGCTTCTGACCCATCGTTCCTTTTCTGGCAAAGTAACGCAGCTATAGACACGTCCGAGTTAGATAGATAAATGTAGAAAGGCTGATCCCTTTGTGGTGGAAAAACCATTGGTAAATGTTGCAGCTCTTCTTTTAAGTTGTCAAATGCACGCTGGCAGTCATCGGTCCATTCAAAATTGACACCCTTTTTCAAAAGATGTTGCATGCGGTGCAATTTATCTGTTAACTTTGAAATGAACTGCCTGATGAACTGAAGCCTACCCTGTAACCCACGTAGTTCTTTGAGATTTGTTGGTGGCAGCAACTCAACGATGGCCTTAACCTTGTCGGGGTCGACTTGGATGCCAGTCTCTGATACCACAAACCCCAACATGCACCCGATTTTGACTCCGAAAATGCATTTCTTTGGGTTGAGCCGTAAGTCATGTTGGAGACATCGTTTAAGGATTAACTCCAGGTCTCGTGAATGATCTTCTAACTTTATATATTTGACAGCTATGTCATCTACATATTCGTTCAATCTCCCTAAGAGGTAATCACTAAAGATGTATGTCATGGCTCATTGATATGTTGCTCTGGCATTCTTTAACCCGAAAGGCATCATGGTGTAGTAGAAGGTCCCCCAAGGTGTCATGAATGTTGTGGTTAATTGGTGCTCCGGGTTAATACAAATTTGATTATAGCCTGAGAAACCATCCATAAAGGACAGCAGTGCATGGCCAGCTGTTATGTCGATTAGTTGGTCAATACTCGGTAACGGGAAGTTGTCCTTAATTGTAGCTTTATTCAGATCCTGGAAGTCTATGCAGATGCGTATGCCTCCCATTTTCTTAAAGACAACTACAATATTGGATACCCAATCAAAGTAATCAACCGCATGGATGAAACCAGCCTGATACAACATGGTGATTTCATCACGCACTCCTAGTGCGATTTCTAGCTTAATCTTTCATGCCTTCTGTCTAATTGGTTTGATGCGTGGGTCTAAGATGATGTTTTGCTGTATTAATCTCGAGTTTAAACCTAGCATGTCTTCATATGACCACGCGAATACAGTAGCGTTGTTTTGGAGCACTTTGGTTATGTCAGTCTATATCTGTTGGTCTAGGAGCGAACTAACCCTTAGAGTTTTATTCTCTCCTTTGTGCGTAACCATAGGAACCTCACTAAGAGGGTCCTCGGTTACATCACCAACCTCCAGGTCAAGTGTTCGGGTCAGATGTTCTGGCCATTCTGGGGATGCTTCCAATGTTGCTATGGTTGCGTCATAAAGAGAAAGGTTTGTTGCTACTAGCATGCGATCGTACTGTCTAACGACCTTCCCACGCGGCCCTGTTAATACTAAGGCTGTGGATAAAGCTGCGTCCATTTGCAAGTGATCCTGCAAACCGCCAAAAAAGAAATTTGTTACATCGTTTTTTCGCTAATCTATTAAATGATAAAATTTTGTTTGTTTTTGTGTCAGGATGACGTGTTAGAGAAGTTTCCAGTTTAAGGTCTTAGTGGACTGTCACAAAAGTTTTGTAAAAGGAAATTTTGTAAAAAAAAAGAAATGCCGAGCGTATGAAATGAGATGAGATGTGTAACATGGCACGTCTAGCGTGTCGAAATAGTTGGATTTGCATTTTGCCCAGACCGTAGTTAATGCTGACGAATTACGAGGTGATAAGCATCGCGTTAGTTTAGGGTCATTTTGGACCGCAACTCGCACGATATCTATGACATTAATGCCTAGATCTTCGCGTTTTATGTCATACTGACATCTGCGTTTCAGTTCCGCATCGATCGGGTGGAAAGAATCAATTGATTTTGAGCATCTTGTTTATAAGCTAGTGGTTCATACTCAAAACAGGTTACCGATATTGCAAATTTGGACTTGGTTATAGCGAGAAGAGAGCATAAACAAGGCGTGAGCAGACGATTTTACCATGACTTTATTCAATTTCGACCTTTGCAATAATGGCACCCAAGGTTAAAGGCAAGAATGCTAAGTTGGCCAGGATAGACGAGATGCAGGAAAGTGTGCAGCGGGTTTCACAGGCCAGAGTAGAAGCTCTAGACGTTACCCCGTTTAACCGGTAAGTCGTTGTTCGTCCTTTTTTTTTCTTTTTACAATATCGTCATGTTTGTTGCAGCGTCGTGGTTTGTCTATTTTGGGTTATAATGTTGTATCATGGCATTAATGTCTATCTGCACGAACTAAACTATTGTTTTAAGGTTTAGGTGATAAGAAATAATGTTGTACAGAGATAAGGTGTAGCGTGTAAATGTAATGAAATGAGAGTTTCTGTGATAATGATATGTTG
Organism: Gnetum montanum; assembly: GCA_015680685.1. Taxonomy (NCBI): domain Eukaryota; kingdom Viridiplantae; phylum Streptophyta; class Gnetopsida; order Gnetales; family Gnetaceae; genus Gnetum; species Gnetum montanum. The sequence goes on from MNCI01022307.1 coordinate 596,207, forward strand.
TGTCGGAGTAATACGCAGTACTTGCTTTCGTTGCCTTTGTCAGAGACGGACCTTGAGCTGTTACAAGGGTTTAGGCGATTTTGGCTATGTGCCTCCAGTATACGCTGTAATTTTCCAGGAATTGTGCGAGCCCTAGTTTTGTCTAATAGTAGTACATTTGTATTTTACAGTATTATGTTAAAGCCCATCCTAATCATTTTGGACATCGTGGATGTTTTGTACTGCGTTCATGTCCCCGCGGCCAATGTTCCTCCCCCCCATGCTCATCTAAAGGGGGAGGCGGTATGGTTCCAAAGAGGTGCGTGGGATTTTTTGCAATTTCTGCTTCGCAACTACAACATAATCGTCTAGTCACATCTACCAGGTGATGAAGCTGCAGCTATTTTAGAGATGTTATTAGTCAGTTCGACGCAGAGCGTCTTAGCGTTTCTGTCAAACGACGTGATTGAAACTATGTGGGTAGAAGACCGCGAACAGAATGTCAGAGGTTTAAGGCATTTAAATTGGATCTGGGAAATGCCCAAGTTTAATTGTTATCACTCTTATAACACTCTTTTCGTGGCCCACCATCCCTCAACTTATTTCTAGAATCCCCTTCGTACCGTGCATTACGCAAGTAGGTAAGTTTCATTTCACTTCACAGTATTGTAATGCTAACTACTGTTTAGATAAGTATCGAGTGTAAAGAGTTGTTTGTGTTTCTGACATAGGTTTTTTATCAATGAAAACGGTCTTATGGGCAACAATGATACATTGTCGTTGGCCGAGAGGGCTATAGGGGAGTTTACCTCCATCAGCAACATGCGAGCTGCCGTCATGGAACATCTGGCGTTCGAGATCCCTGAATACCCTACCTGTTATGCCGATTTCTTTTCTAGGTGCAAGAAACTCAACTAGCTGGATAGGGAGTGGACTCTAGACCCTCCCCTCACTGCTACTGATGTACAAAGGAAAATTCCTCCATTTCCTTTACCTTTCGGGCCTGGTAAGCTTTGTCGTAATAATGAATTATGTCAATATTGTGTGATGATGATGTAAAATCATTTTGGTTTAACTATGGATTTATGTTAATAGTCAGGGAATCAAGGGAGATTACAATTATGGCTTCGGGTCGCGAGGCTAGAAGTCTCTTCTTCCATTATGGTGACATAAAGAAGGCACAACATTGGCTCAACCATAGAGCGGCTCGGATTGTAGTAACCAATAACATTCGGGAAGCTGGACTGATGGACCTTTTTCTAGCCATAACCCCTGACACTACTGCAGGTGAAATGTTAACCCTGGTCAACTCCTTTAGCGAGGAAGCCGAGCGTCTCTTCGTATGCGTACGTAATGTGCGCGTAAATTTTGACATTGACGCTCAACTATTCACCGATTTCTTTGGGGTCTCCTCCGATGGTTTTCCCATAGATGAAAAGTCGAAGAGGAGCTCCAAGCTCCAGAAGAAGATAGAGAAGTGGTTGGGGGTTCAGACAGAAAGTAAAGGGATCCCCAATGATAGGATTGTGTTGGCGGTGGCCAACACCGTTTACCCTCTTTTTTAGGCCCAGGCCTTCCCCAAGACACTCTCGCAAGGGAGATTTCTCACCATCAAGCAGGCTCGAATCATGCGAGAGGTCTTAGAGGAGGGGACACGCTTCAATTGGGCGAGCTATTTTGCTAAAGGCTTGCGCGTTGAGATGATCAGGCTTCGCCAAAAGCTCGAAACTCGTTTCAATGTGCATTTTTCCTTCTTCATAGCTTGCTTCCGACGTTTTGCCGAATTTTTGGTGGTCTAGAGAAATGGGGTCTGGGTGCAACAGGATCGCACCCAGATCTCCAAACCATGGATCTCCCATATTTTTGACACTGTCCGGTCGCAAGACCCGCCTGAGGGGATTGGGGAGTTGTTGTTGGTGATGACCAGGAGTATGGTTTCACCTCGAACATGGGGCCAAGACAGTGTGGGTGGAGCACCTCCCTCTTACATCGGCCATGTGTCGAGAGGGAAGCGCCTGGCTGCTCAGATAGTGGATTCATCAATGCTGCAGAAAAAGCCTCGTTTGAACGAGGGATCTTCCGAGCCAGCAGGTGGTGTTGAGAGGAAAATGTAGATCAGATTTTAGAGGAGCAATCCTCCAAGCAGTAAGTGTGAAGATGTATTAACGGTTACGGTTTCTGTAGAGATGTCGTTATGTAGCGTAACATTCGTTGAACAAAAAGTGCAATCCTATGTTAACTAGCCATGCTGTTTAACAATGAGGGAAAAGGTTGCAGACCGATTGACCCCTGAAACAGGGGCTATGGTCTTACGGCGTGGAGAAGGGGCCTCGGTCTTAGAAGAAGAGGCCCTAGTTAATAAGACGAGGAGTGCACAGCCTCCTACGCATGAAGAGGAAATAGCTATGGAGGATGCCGAAGTCCTTTCGACTGAAATTAACCGAGGCAAGTGGTTTGTTGCTTGATAAAATTAGTTTTTATTTTGTACTAGTTGTCATAATATCTCAATCATACCTTTTGTCCTACGTAACAGGTGACCAGAGCATGCCCTTGACAACGACGGTGACTCAATCCTGGGGCGAATTTCCTGATAAATTCGCCTTTATGGAAGGGGTCGTTCAGGATATGATTGGTCGCTTAGACCGAATCGATCCTGAAGCTGGTACGCTAAGATCATTACGTAGAGGTTTTTTTACTGTGACATTACGCTACTTAATTATGCCTAACTGTTACTTTCATGTTATTAGGAGCTCGCCTCAGGTGGGACCTGTCAACACCCATTAATTTAGACACCGCCAAGCCCTCGTTAGAAGCTACCATTGTGCCGTACAACATTTACGAAGAAATGCGTAAATGTGCTTTATGCTCAACTCACTCCTTATGGGAGTGTCAGAGTATAAACGAGAACCTCTGGAAGAGATTGCACAGGTCGGAGAAGGAGAGAATGGCTCTACGCGATGAAGTCGGGGATCTAAGATTACGGAATCAATTCCTGCAAGCCCAGGAAACGGGAGGTGAAGACTGGAGGACAGCTATTGTTAACTACGCCCGTTACTAGGCTGTCGTCAGGAACAGCGTCCAAACTAGCCGTGAACTGGTTGAACAATGCATGCTGATGGACCTCCTTGCTCAGAAGAACCAGGACTGGAAGGATTATAACGCGAGTGTACAAGAGTGGGGGTAGAGGTAGAAGGATCATAAACATGTTTACAAACGAGAAAGCGCTGCCTACCGTCAACACTATAGGGACTCTATCATTGAGGCTCAATCCCTTCGACTATTTCTCGACATTATAGGCGCTTCCAAGGCATTTGAAAAGTTCCAGAAGCAAGTGATGGTGAGTGCCTCTCCAGAAAGGGAAGTTACTCTTCCTGGAGGTGAGACTACCATCCCTTCCTTCTTCCCTGAACCACCCCGATGGACTCCCATGGAGAAGGGGAAGGTCAAGACTAGAACTGATCAAGGAGACGGGGTTTGGTCTAAGCTAACCGAGGACAAAATCATGCACCATTTATGGACTAGCTTAGAACAAGTCCCCTTTGCTGCTGATGCTGGACCATCACGGGTGAGTTGCAGTATTATTGCATTTTGTTATACCTAGTTTTGACAATGATGTTAATCTATGTGCCATGTCTGATCGCAGGAACAACCTAAGGAAATTCCTCGACAGGATGAAGCTAACGAAGGTGGTGACCCTCACGAAGAGGGTTTGCAGGAGATGGAGCGTGCTAAAGGATCTCATGAAGAGGATCACCCTTATGAAGGGGTTCCTCGTGCAAAGGGTGGCCTCTATGAGGATGACCTCCTCGGAGTGGAAATTGAACTAGGGGATACAGGAGACAGTGGTAGTAAGGGGGGTGCGTAATGGATTAACTTGATGTTTTATTGTGGTGAAGACAAGAGACTATTTTTCTTCTTTTTAACGTATTCGAGACAAATTTTGGTATTAATGTTAATGTTCTTTTCGTTGTTTTCTCTTTATGTAAAATGTATCGTAGGTTTTAATGTTGTGATAAGTTATGATTATTTTTGAGAGCATAGCGTCAATGTGGTTATTAGTTTGAAACTGTCGCGGACTGTTAAATTGTCTAAATGTAAAACATAAATGATATTGCTAGTTTAAGGTCGTTTTGAGCCCCCTTTTTTGTTGTTTTTAGTTTTAAAGTATGAAAAGTAAGTGTAAATTGGATTCCGGTATAGAGCATGAATGAAATTTGCGTTCCAAGCATAAATGGGATTTAGATACAAAGGGTAAGTGAAATTGCTAGTTTAAGGCCATTTCAGGTCGTAGCTGATTCAAGTGCCATGCGTAAATGAAGTTGCTAGTTTAGGGACATTTCAGGCCTTTGCGTAATTCGAGTACGAAATGTAGAAGGTTGCTAGTTTAAGGCCATTTCGAACCTTTACGTAATTGAGTGTGAAGTGTAGATACAGTTGCTAGTTTAAGGCCATTTCAAGCTGTAGCATAATAGGAGTAAAGAAGATAAAAATGTAAAGCTGAACACAAAGGTAAACAAGAGCATAATGAAATTAACTTGCAGAAAGCGTAAATACATGCATAAACATAAGAAGCATAGACGATAAGCGAAACAGAGTGATTGATGAGATCCTAGTACTTAGGCAACATTGTTTTACTTGCTAACTCCGTAACTGTTTCTTAATTACCTTCGTCTTTAATGATGCGTAAGGATGGGGTGATTTATGGCCCTTCTCCTTCACATCGCAATATTCCCCTGGGAACGATAGTTCGACCCAAGTTAGACTATCATCAACCACTATTTCGACTTGCTCGGGTACTAGAACAAGGGACTGATTCTCAGACATTTCTATCTCCAACCCTTGTTCTGTCTCTATCTTATTAACAGCCTGAGGGATTGTTTCATCACCGTGGATAACCACTTCTCCTCTTGCGTAAGGCAAATGGATTTCCTGATGAATGGGTGATGAGACTACCCTCAGTTGGGGTAACCAAGACCTCCCAAGAATTAGATTGAATCCAGGCATCTCTTCAACCACGATAAATGTACCATCTGTGGGGAACTGATCCCCTGCTACAAAGTTCATGTGGATGGTCCCTTTGACCTGCACCCGTGCCCCGTTGAACGACTTTACGCATGATGTTGTTGTAGGACTAATCTGATCGATCAAGCCTAATTTATCCACTATGGGATAAGGGATGACATTAGTGGCTGCCCCGTCATCTACATGTGCTCTCCAGATTCGATGCTGGCCGACCCGGATAGTGATGAACATGGGTGCTGTAGTCACTTGACCCTCAGGGTCATCCTTGATGGATTTTTCATGAAAGGTCAATGGGGTGGGATCAAGTTTTTTAGCAGTAGGGGGAAGCATGATGGAGTGAATTGCTCCTTCATCTGCCAGCAGGCTTTCATCCACAGGTATGGACGTTAGCATAAGAACCATAGCTTCACAATGTGTTTGCGAGGTCATGAGAAATTCATAAAGGCTCAACGTTGTATTTTTCTGTTTCAAAGCCTGTTTGACTTGTGCCAGGGCATCAAAGAGATGTTGCACACGATCGGAGTGTCTGTCACCCTTTTCCTCCTCCATTCGCCCTAAGAGGCGAATTTCGCAGGGAGGAGCGACAGTGGGTCGAGGGTTAGGCTTCCTTTGGCCTGGGAGAGATAATTACTTTCATGTAACCTCTTTGTCCTTAGCAAGTGAAGCTAACGGTGCTAAAGCGAGGGGTTGAGGTTTGGGTAACCCCAGCGTAAGAGGACCCTTGGCTGCATCAATAGTGATAGTAGGTAAGTTTGAATTAGAGGATTTCCCCTGTGTAGGAGGGGCGGTTGATAGTTTTGGCACTCTGATAACTAAGGGTGCCTTGGGTGTAGGCGCGGGCTGTGCCACAGCTTTAACGATCGCAGGCTATCAGGAAGCATTCTGGGATGAAGTTCAGAGGATGAAAGGGTGCCTTGGAGTGTCACTCATTGGCGTCGACGGACCCGTCGTTTGGGTCGAGCGAGGTTGCGTTCGCAACACAAAAGGCTACCTCAGGTATGCCTGATTATCGTCCTCTATCCCTACTGCATTGATTGTGTACCCTGCATTGTTTTCATTCAATGGGTCTTGGTACACATGCATGGCCTAGTTTTCTGGGCATGTCAGGCTACTGCTATTTACGATCAAGTCACCTTGATCTATCAGATGTTGGATGTCATCTTTCAATGCCTAGCAGTAGTCTATATCATGGCCGCACAATTGATGATAGTCGCAGAATCGGTCTAGCTTAAAGTTCTTAGGCACAGGTGGGTCATTAGTTTGAGCTAAGGAGGGATTCTTAAGTAGCTCACAATGGTGCCTGTGGTGTTTCAAAGCCTCCTCAGACACCGCCTTGTGTCGGATGTGGCCATTTCCCAATAATTTCTTCAGAAGTTCTAAAGGCTTCACAGGTAGAGTTGCGTAATTTGAGTGATATTTAGGCTCAAATTTCAACCTTGGTTGTGGAGATGCTTTAGGGGCAGGTGAGGCTTCTTGATTGGTGCCACTTGAGCTGGTTGTCGGCTCAGCTAGCTCCGCAGTAGTTTTCTTGCCGTTGTTGCCTTTCTTCTTGGCCCCTTCAGCGACCGCTACCACTGTAGTCGTGGTGGCTTTGCCTTTGTCCTTACTTTTGCTATGAGCATTCTTGTAGACCACATACGCTGGGTCTTTGCTATCCTCTGCCGCTTCTTGCATGCTCTTAGTCTGAGCAAAAGCTTGGTTGAGGGAACGGGGGGCAAGGTAATACAGCTTAGACTTGATAAAGTCCTTGACTGCTTCCTTGAAGATTGCCAATAGATGGGCCTCCACGATGGGTTCGTGGATCTCATTCAAGGTAGCGCTCCAGCACTGTATGAACTTTTGGACTGACTCAAGCAGGTCTTGCTTAACTCCCATGAGCTGGTCCAGTGTGACTTCTAGCTTCAGGTTGTATTTGAAGAGAGTCACAAACTAGGTTAACAGCTCTTCCAAAGTTGAAATGGAAGTGCATCGAAGTGCTCGATACAGCACTCACAGGATTGGACAAATCGATGGACATCCTGAAATAGTGTTGGCCAGTAATATCTTGTAAGTAGGATCTTAATGGCCATTCGTCTCCCTGCATAGTGGCCCCCAAAGGGACCCTCATGAGCATCTTGGAGAACTCTTAATTGATCCTCATCGGGCATAGACCATTGAACCAAGCCATTAAGACAGACTTTATAGAGTTGTTCCTTGATTTTCATGAAGTACTTGGTTTTATGAAGAAATCGTTGCTTCTTCCTAAAGTCCAACCCCTGTGGTGTTTGTTGGGAAAGGAGATAAGTAAGAATGCTACTATACCAATTTTTTCCCGTGGGTTGGTTATTTACTACACTGGAAAAGAGGGTTTCATTAGGAAAATGATTAGATACGGCATATTCGTCCTCTTTGCTATCCCAGTGCAACCGAGATAAGTGATTAGCAACTACATTCTTAGTGCCCTTTCAGTCTACTATTGTTAAGTCAAACTCTTGAAGGATTACCAACCAACGTATAATACGAGGGCTAACCATTGGCTTGTTCATGAGGAACCTAATTGCACTATGATCCATATGAATATACACTTTGTAGCGTAACATATAGTGCCTAAATTTGTCCAGTGCAAACACTACAGCCATTAATTCCTTTTCCATAGTTATGTAGTTGAGTTGTGCACCAGTGATACTCTTACTTGCACAGTGGATGTAATAAGGGTATTTTTGTTCATCTAACTATGTCAGTACGGCTCCTAAGGCATAATTAGATGCGTTGGTCATGATATGGAATGGTCTGGACTAGTTAGAGGCTTGTAGAATGGGAGTTTCCACAAGCCTCTATTTTAGAGTTTGGAATTCTCATTCACATTCCCTAGTCCATTTGAATGGTGCATCCTTCTTTGTTAATTCTACCAATGATTTGGTAATTTTGGAGAAGTTCTCGATGAATCTCCTATAGTAGCCAGTGTGTCCAAGGAATAACTAAATGTCTTTGATAGTTTCTGGTTGTCGGGTGATTCCTTGGATGAATTTAACCTTTTTTGGGTCCACCTCTATTCCTGACTGTGAAATCTTATGCCCCAATACTACGCCCTCTTGAACCATCAAGTGGCTTTTTTGCCAGTTGAGCTTCAAGTTGGTTTCAACACATCGTTTTAGCACTTGCTCTGATTAGTCTAGGACTTGATCAAATCTTGTCCCATAAGTGGAGAAGTCATCCATAAATACTTCCACTCCATTTCCTATCTGTTGTTGAAATATGCTTAAGACTAAACGTTGGAACGTGGTAGGGGCATTGCACAAGCCAAATGACATTTGCTTATATGCGAATGTTCCCCAGGGACTAGTGAACGTTGTTTTGGCTTGATCTTTTGGTGCTCTTCGTATTTGATTATACCCACTATACCCATCCAAAAAACTATAATAGCGATGCCTCACTATAGTGTCCAAGACTTGGTCAACGAATGACAACAGAAAATGATCCTTGAACGTTGACATGTTTAGTAGCCTAAAATCTATACATACCCTCTATTTGCCTCCCTTCTTAGGCACGATTACTAGAGGACTAACCCATTCACTATCAGCAATGGGATATATGAACCTGGCCTTGAGGAGCTGTTCTATCTCTTCTTTTACTACTTGTTTCAATTTCGGGTTTAATCGCCTATATGGTTGTTTTTTATGCTTCATGGAGGGGTTCGTGTAAATCCTATGCTGGCATATCCTAGGATCTATTCCGATTAGCTTGGGATATGACCAAGCAAAGGCCTTTGACCATTTATTGATCACTTTTAATAGGCTTTCTTTTTGCTTGGGGACAAGTTTTGCGTTGATAATTACCGATTTTCCATTTTCAAGAGTCATATACTCTAGACCGATGGGCAATGGTTTCAGATTGAGGGGATCTTTTTTAAATTTCTCAAGAATTTCCAACTTCCCCCAGTTAATTTTTTTGAAGTTAAGGGCCGGAAGTTGGTAACGAACTTGCTCTAGTGCATCTGTGCTTTCAATGTAAGCACTAGTTATCCCCTCAGTTAGTTCCATGCATGTTATCTAGTTGCTATCCTGATCAGCCATCAGCCATTAGGTGTTTTCTTGTCGTGTGGTTGTTGCATATAGGCACCTTTGTATGTCAATATCTTGTGCACACTGATTGCATGCAGGCAATGTTAAACTTCACATCACCCATGATTTCTGCACGCAATGGCACCCTGTGTCACTATATGTGATGCATGGAACTTTCTTCTTCTCAATCTTTCCAAAAGTATTTTTATTGGATATTTCTAGAGAAAGATTACAAATTCCTAAGTGTGCATCTATTGTACTCAGCCATGCCCTTCCCATTATTATCAGGAAATCCCCTTTATCATTGTTTACTTGGATCACCAGGAAATTAGCTAGGTATGACCAACCACCCACAATGGTAACAATGTCCTTACCTGTCCCAAAGGAACAGTGATGGACTGGTTAGCCAACTCTAAGTGAATATGGCTCTTCTTGAGTGGAGGTAGGTTCCAGGTTTTATACAATTCTTGTGAGATTAAGTTGACTCTGGAACCTAAGTCAAGGAGATCCTTATGAGGTTCATTCCTAGCAACTTAGAGATAAATTAGGGGGCTTCTAGGATCAGATAATTTCTTGGGAACATGGCCTACCTTAATCAGGTCGGTAACGGTATGTGTTAACATAACTGTGTGCATTGGGCACAATTTTTGGTCTGAAGGAGGTCCCGAAACCTTATTTGGTATGAAGGTGTTTAGATGTTCAACCGCTTATGAGGGTGAGGGCTTAGTTGGATTGTTGGTTCTAAAGAAAGGTATTTTTGGCATAATATTGTCAGAACCAACTGAGAACTGAGGATTGGAAGCCCTCGTGACATTGGGTTGTTCTAATTGAGTGGGAAATTCCCTTGGCATTGTTGGAGAAATTGGTGGTGGAGCTATCAATGTAAGAGGTGCGGATGGATTTGGAGGATGGTATGCATGTGGAGTATCCCTTCTAGAAGAGGGAGTCTAAAAATACTCCCGAACTTGGTAGTGACATTGTGGGGTTGCGTGACCCATAGAACCACTTGGAAAAACTGGCTGCTACATGCAATAGCCATATGGGTTTTGTTGCTAGTAAGGGTATTGTTGCCTAGGCAGTGGCATCCCCCATATGGGTTAATGGTTGGTTGAACTGCCTCAAGTTACCTTGGGGATAAGGTAACCTTGGGGGTGCCTACCATCTGTCAAGTCTTGGGTTGAGTGCATACACCCCAGACTCTTGTAGATGTGAGCTTATTGGGCAACATCCCTTAGGATGGTCATATTGGCAGATCTCACATCCACCATCATTTTTTGTATCCAAATCCACAACCTCATCAGCGACAGTCATTTTTCCCTTACCCTTGTTACGTGCATGGCCTGAATCTCTCCGCTTTCTCTTGTCATGGTCACTACTTCGTTCCTCTTTAGACTCCTCTACGATCTTTAGGACAGTTTCAATTTTACTATCTAAGGAGCTCCATATTTCATCTACCTTAGCTGATACTGTCGTTGTTAGATTTTGAAGCAGCAAGGTTTTTCTATTCACCAACTCTTCGAGTGGTGACTCATCCTCTTCCTCATAGAATCTTACTCCCTTCTTTCGGAGGGAAGGATCGCAGTTATACTCTTCCACACTTTCTCTTTTCCGTAGCTCCCCTTCTTCTTTAGCTACTTGCTTCAAAAATCTATGAATTTCATGGGACCTAATTTTTGATAATCTCCCTTGGCCATATGTCCCAAGGGTTCTCCAAGTTTCGTGTCTTAGCCCATCTACGAGGTGGCGTCGTTGATCCCATTGTGCATAATCATGGCCCAGTCAATGATGTAGTAATGCATAATATCAGCCCATGGAAGCATCCAAGGGTTCGTGATTACCCTAATTCCATCTTTGGATCTGCTTATGCAAGTTGGACACTCTAGAGTACGTTTGGTATTTATCATTAAACAATTCTAACATCATACTCCACCTCCTAATGGTTTCTAGTTCTAAGGACTCGTACTAGCTTTCTGCTTCCTTTACGAGTATCCTAGGAAATAACTTTAACTTTTTCCACTCGTTTTCAATATTCTGCAAGGCGCAGGCATCGTGGAATGCCTGTAAGTGATTCTGCGGATCAGCATTTTATCCCCCCTCAAATAGTGAGATATTATTCATGTCTAGTCTCTTGATCCGACTATCTTTTTGACACCTTGTAGGTATTCTCATAGCCTCCGTAATATCTAACATACTCTGGGTTGCTAGTAGGGGTTCATCATGATCATATCTCTCATGACGTCTATGATGCCTACGTGGTTCCCTACTTTCCCTTCTTTCATGCCTAGACTCTCTAGAGTGCCCTTGTCCTCGCTCTTGACTCTCTCGTCGAGGTCTCTCATTTTGCTTACCCTTATCCTCACCGTTGTGCTTCTTGTGAGTGCATCCTAATGTGGAAGGAGAGGGTGAATGATGTGATGAAGGGGAAGAAGAAGGGGAACCAGCGCCATGACGATGTTTCTTACCTTCTCTTCTGTGACTACGACCTCGATCGTGATGACGATCTGAGTGCCCATCCTTGTCATGTGTTTTTGTTCCCTCAATGAACACTTCATGTTCATGGGGGTTAGAACCAAGGTTGTGTATCGTGGAGCGTAGGTTCTAATACCCCACCTCCTCACTATTGTTAGGAGGGGGAACATAATTTGATGGAGAACCTGTTATAATTGGTTCACCATCTCCAATTTTATTTAGGACGTGCAGGACCCCTTTGCCCTTCAACAATGTATGGTGGTTCTCCTTCCTCGAGTCCCTTAGACGTTGCACTACTGTGGGATGGTAATCCCTTATGTCATAATCTTCTGCAACATATTCATCATATAATTTTGTCATGCCTATCTATGCAAGAGCATGAAGAAGCATGGTAGTGACTGCCCGATTTGGAGGTAACACTATGTTACCTTGCAAATCTCTCCAACACAGTTGTTCGTCCTGATGGAGGATAAAGGTAAAATCAGGTATATACTCATCGTGATGAGTATATACCACCCGATACTGTTGAGGAATTGGCAGATTTTGGTTATGTGTTTGGTACCACTGACTATCTCTAGTATGATCCCTAGGCGGTGAAGTGCTTTTATGAGAAGAAGACATCTTAGTTTAATTCGGTGTGTTATTTGTTGTTATGTTATTTTTTGTATGATTAACCCTAAGGGTTCATTTAAACTTCCCAATGATGTGGATGATTTTCTATGTTCTACTTAGCACAGAAACAACTTCAATCCCCAGAAACGATGCCAATGATGAGTGGCAAGGTACCCCTACACTCAACCATAAGAATACGAGTGTTACACGCGCAATTCGGTTGAACTTCGCAGACTAAGTGCCTACACACCTTATGGAACACTTAAGGTTAATCGTTCGTTGTCTTCCTAGACTTACTTGTATTTATCACAGTTGTATGGTTAAGTAAGTCTGAGGTATGTGATTTTTATATCTTTTCTGTTTTATCTCCTATGCTAATGAGGTGAAGGGTGAAGAGACTAATTAACTAAATTTAACTAACTAACTAAGCCTTAATTACCCTAGCATCAGTATCCATTCCCACTTACCGTTCACACCCTGAACCAATGCAACCTTTGGGCTTGCCAAACACTATTCGTTGTTGGGATTACCAAGCATAACGCACGTGCTTGAAGCGGTCGTACTGATTGAACTTAACTAGGAGAGAAGGGTTGAGGGAGATTTAATTAACTAATAAAGCATTTAAAAATGAAAAATAAATAACAATAAGTAAATTCCTATTTAGCCCAGTCCATGCACTGCAAGGTTTATCCAAGTTCGTCTTTATTTCCGTACACAAACTTGTGTTTAGGTACAATATTTGCTTGAATAAACATCCATTCACTTTGGAGCTCCTACTGTGGGCACATGGAAATTATTCTATCTATGGAGAGGTAAAACTGCCAGAGTTTTGCTACGGTTTAGGCCTAAAATTCCAATCAAGGGAGAGCCACCTCTTATTGAAAGATTCGGCGGCGCACTGTGATATCGTGTACGCGATATTGCAGGGGAATACATGATATCGCGTACATGATATCGCGGGGGATGCGATATCACTGCGAATGGGATATCGCGTATGCGATATCGTGGCCCATGCGATATCGCGTCCCATCAAGTATGTTGAGATACATGCCACATAGGGGCATGGTAAAAATATATGTTCAGAGAAAATGGTATTAAGTAGACAACTTGCCATAGTAAATCATCAACAAATCCATGACCTAGCTTAATGGTCTGCATATTATAAATGAAATAAAGGTGCTAAGATTATGATGATAATCTTTGTACTATTACCTAACCTATTTATTTAGGATTTCTAATTACTTTTGTTAATATCTTATTACTAGGTTTGATGCTTTATTAGTAGGGCAGGAATAGTTACATTGCCACAACTTTCAATGGAAGCATTTTTAGTGTCTAACAAGACACTTAAATTTTGAGTTTAAACTTATTTAATAGAAGTTGTTTCTATATCTGCAGATAGAATTAAAGGTTGTGAAATCATTTGTAATTAAGTCTCTATGAATCTCCTAATTGACTATTTTCTTTCTTGTAGCCACTTTTTATAGCATAAGAAGATTTTTAACAAATTACAACTCTCTATGCTATGCATTTATGCCATTTGTAATTCTTAGAGAATTCTAATCCTAAATATATGTTGTATTTGCAATTTCAACTTGTCTAATATTTAGCTAAAAGATCATTTCTCACATTATTTCACATATTATAAGTTATATCTTTTCAACATTCACTTTCATTCTAAGTGCTTGCAAAACCTTTCGAATGCTTATAACATTCTTTTAGAGCTATTTATAGTTCTTAGTTATACATATTGATTCCATTTTAAATTTTGAAAGCATTCTAATTCTTAATATATTCTTGTATCTTCCATTTCAAGTTCCTTGTTATGTAATTGAAAATTAAAATTGAAATTGAGGCTTTTTTATGTTTGAAGACCTAAAGGATCAAATGAGCAGTGAGGTATCCCTACACTCAACCATACGAATATGAGCGTACACGCATGATCCGGTCAAATTCCAAGGACTAAGTGCTTATGCACCTTTACAGAACCTAGATGAGTTAGTCAGTCATTGTCTTCCCAAGCTTACTTCTATAGCATGATTGTATGGTTAAGTAAACTTGAGGTATATGATTTTTATATATTTTTATGTTTTATGTCCAAATGCTACAAAGGGAGAAGTGGACTAATTAAGTAACCAATTTAATTTAACTAATCGACTATGCTCTAACTAGTCCTAACACTAGCATCATTTCCCACTTGCCATACACATCCTAAACTAGTGCAACACTACTGGGATTAGCATTTTCGTTGCTGGGTTACTAAGTGTTCCACACATGCTCGAAGTGATCGTACTAAGTGTGCTTACTTGGGGGAGTTAACAAGGAGAGAGAGAGAACATTAATTAACTAAGGAAAGCATTAAATAACTATAAATAACATTAAATAAGTGATTCTGAATACTGCAAGATTTATCACAAAGTTCATTTTTATTTTCGACCACAAGGTGTGCTCAGGTACACAATGCTTGAATAAAGATCTATTCGCCTTATGACTCCTATTGTGGGCACTCAGAAATAATTCTAACTCTGAGAAGGAAAAAAGGCAGAGTTCGAGTAAGGGACTAAGACTAATTAACCAACTATTGCCAAACCAAGTGCACCCACCTCTTATTTATAGGTGACAAGACAAGCCTCGATATCAAATGTTCGATATCGCGTACTCGATATCATGGATGCGATATCGCGTACTCGATATCATGGATGCGATATCGCGACCCTGATATCGCAGCTCATCATGCCTGAATAAAATTTCATCCTCAAGTTCCTTACAAAATATTGGGAAGGTATGGGATTACTGACTGAATGAGAACTAATAGCGATAGAGAATAACAGACTCAAAGTCCCTGGTGAATAGATTGACAAACATATCACAACATTGGTATTCATGCCCTTTGTGGTGAACACTATACATAGATGACATCCAAACCCTCATCTGATAGCTTCAAGAGAAAGAGAGAGAGAGAAAACAAAATGAGGCATGTTGCTGGTGATGTTAGAAATGTGCACTCCATTGTTCATCCATAGCCACATGACCAAACTTATTCCTTGTGTAAACACTTTAGCCCCAGTCCATCCCAAGTGCTTCCTCCTATCCTAATCACAAATTAGCAAGGATAGATAAGTCATAATGCAGTTGATACCTTGCCTCAATATAAGAGCATTGGCTAGGTTGTGGGTATGGCAGATACTTGGTTAGAGGTTTTTAACTCATAACTACCCAAGGTGTAGGGGTGAGATAGGTAATTGAATGGAAAATTTTGTGAGAAGGCCCCCACAACTAAGAGCGAACCTCTGGTAGCGATAGGGTGGAAAAACTAAAGGAACAATGAAGATGAAATAACGGTGAAGCCAATAAAATGGATGTTAAGGATGGGGATGAAATAAGAAATGGTTGATTACAAAGAATGTTTAATGGAAAGAACTTAACAATTGTACCAAAAAGAAATTCCAGTGGATCCTCCCCAAAGCAGGCTCATGCCTTTTATGCCCTGATAGACCCGCAAACCAAAGAGTCCATAGGCTCTTGGAATGACATATGGAAACAAAGGTTGAGAACTTACCCACAAGATTTTATTGAAGACTAACAATGCATCAACCGAGACGTAGACTAATCATAAAACTAGCAATGAGGTAGAATATGGAAAGAAATATGAAAGGGGAGGACAAAATGGAATGGAATCCCAAGAGCAAGGCTGTGTAAAGTCCCTTGTGCATTATGTGGTTAAGGTAACTAAATAAAATTTATCTTAATTTTGGACTCACCAACCATATCCAATGATCTCACATCAATACATTTGACCAACCCATCCTCATGAAGCAACAAGAATGTGTCCATTGAGTCACCACCATTCCAAGGAGAGAAAGATAGGAAAGCAAAAGAGGACAGCGGATGCAAAAAAGGGCTTTAGGTAGAGGGAACCTTTAGGCATGGGTAACATGTCTTTCTAGTGCCATAACCAATGTTTACAACCCATGTTTTTTTATTATGTCTAAGGGGTGTGCTTTGAATTCCCCCTAGTTTGTTTTTTTTTTTTTTTTTTGCGTGAGACCCACACTATGTAAACACTTATTTAAATTCATTCAACTTCCTGATATTTGGTCAATAGCGGAATGGCAGAAAACCCATGAAAAGCTTCCAAGTACCCAAGAGAATAGCCAGCACAAGTGCATCGAATCCCCTTGAAGTCACATCCTTTTCAACCATTGAATCCTTCCTTAGTTTGAAGAATACCAAGTCACCAATTCATTAATAAGTTTATTTAGAAAAAGGGACAATACAATTCCAAAGCCAAAGGAGACCACCACGTTGAATGGATGAATGGACAACATGGACTCATTGCCTATTTTATCAAAAGAACCATATCTTAGTATCATCATTGAAGATCAAAGGTAAAAACCAAACATTAGCAATCAACATTATTATAGTCCAGCCCACCATCATGAGCACTTATTATATGACGAATGAAAGTAAATCAAACAAAGAAATAGTAAGAATGTGAACGATGGTGTAAAACAAACATAAGTAAAATTAAAAAGATGTGTAAAACAAAAATACAAAAAGAGTTGAGGGCTTAGAATTATTAGCATTGGTTGCCATCTCCCCCATGACTGAGTTGGAAGGAGGATATCTAAAATAGCGAGCAGGGTTGTCCACCAACAAAGGTAATATGGATACTGGCTATTCTAGGCTCATGGAAATGTTTGGTTTGTTGGATGTTGACCAAAATTTCTTATCCAGGCTCTTAAGTTTGTAAATCATCATGGCTCCTGAAGGAAAAGTTGCATGAATAATATAAGGTCCTTCCCATAGTGTTTGAAATTCAGTGTGTTGTGGCACATGTGTGGGGTTCCAATAAAGAACCTTATCTCTTGGTTGGTACTTAACTTTTCTAATTTTTAGGTCATGATGGTGTTTATTAAAATCCTTATGCAATTCATTAGATGACAGGGTGACTAATTGGTTCTCATCTAGCAAGTTAAGGTTCATTAACCATTCTTTTTATGCTAGATTAAGGTCAAGGTTGAGATCACACATCGTAGATAGTGTATGGAGTTCTACTTGAATAGGAAGCATTGGGAGTTTTTTGTACACTAACTTGTAGGGAGAGTAGCCTATAAGGAGTTTCCATATGGAGCGGTATGCCCAAAGAGCATCATTCAGTTTGGTGCTCCAATCTCACCTATATTTGCTAATGGTTCTTGTCAATATTTTCGTAATCTCCCTATTGGTTATTTTGGCTTGACCATTCGCTTGAGGATGGTATGGTGTAGTCAGTTTGTGTTCAACTCCTAAGCGTTGCATCAACTTTCAAAAAGTTGCACCTATAAAATGTGTGTCATTGTTAGAAATAAGTGCACGAGGCACGCCAAAGCTGTTAGCGATTTGTTGTTAAACAAATCATCCAGCAATAGACAATGTACAATCCATAATAGCAGCTGCTTCTGCCCATTTTGTGAAATAGTCAACGACAATAACAATGTAGGATTTTCCATTGGACATTAGTGTAATAGGCCTCATAAAATCAATTCCCCATATGTCGAAGGGTTCTAAAGGTTGAATCCATTGTTGTGGACCTTCCTTCCTAGCAGTCATTCCCCATCACATTAGCAGCACTCACAAGATTGGACAATAATATCCCGATCATTTTGATAGGTAGGAACGCTACTATACCAATTTTTTTCTGTGGTTAATTCATTATTTACTACACCTGTAAAGAGGAATTCATCAGGAAAGTGATCAAAAAGCATATATTCATCCTCTTTGTTGTCCCATCTTAACTGAGATAAATGATCAGCAACAATGTTCTCGGTGCCTTTACAATTGATCATTATAAGATTGAACTCTTGTAAGATTACAAGCCATCGTATGATGCAAGGGCTCACTGTTGGTTTATTCAGCAAGAACTGAATTGCACTATGATCTGTGTGTACAAATACCTTATAGTCCAATACATAGTTTAGAAGCAATTTCCAATAGAACACTTGGTAATTGACCCACAATCTTCACTCTACTTTTATCCACTTGAACAATCTTCTTATTTGACTTTTCAGGAATCAAACCAAGTTTCTTACATATAGACAATGGCATTATAGTAGACATAGCTCCAGAATCAACCAAACAATTGTGTAAGTACTTATCTTTTAATTTCATTATCAAAAGAAAAGGAGGAGCTTCCTTATCGTGTGAAGTCTTTAATTTCTCATTATTACTAGACACATAACTTAACTCTGATTCTCTAACTCTCCTTTTATCTTTAATGAATTCTAAGGTCTTTCTTTGCTGATAGAGGCTAATATTGGCCTTGACATGTTTAAGGTCTTCTATCAAATCATATTCTCCATCACCAATGAAGCTTGATCTCTTTATCCATTTGTTAAAAGACTGATTTGGAGTGCTTTGCTCCACTTGATTGTCTTTACCTTTATTCTTATCCTTTCTACTTGGCTCAAAAGCTTTTCTCTTAGTAGATGGATCAGTAATAACATTTGGGGGTCTAGAAGTAGTTAGTCTTTCCTTAGATCGAAGACTATATCCATTTTCCTCATTGTTATTACATTCTTCATCTGAAGACATATCTTCTTCAGAACTTGATAGAGAAGAAGTATCACTAGATCCATTGCTAGAAGATTTACTTGCATAATGAACACTAGATAACTCATTATCAGATTCAATATCAAGAAAGTTGGACATAATAAGATCACTTTCATCCTCATCTTCTACTAACTTAGTGTCTTGATGTTTATGCTTTCTATTTTTCCTTTCTTCCTTGATATTAACTCTTGCCAATGCTTTTTCAAGCTTCACTATTTTGTTAGACATATCTCTCATTAATTGTCCTTTTTCAGATCCTACTCTTTCATGTTCTTGCTCTATCTTAACATGAGATGGACCTGGTAAAGCTTTAAATTGAGCAAAATCTTGCATAGGAATCATAACTCTTTCTTCTCTTTTTTGAATTGCAATATTTTCTTCAGGATTCAAGTTCAACTGTTTTTCTAACTGTATAGCTTCACTAAAGTAGTCATTTAGTGTAGTTAAGTTTGGAGTTCTCCTTAACCAAATTGAAATGTTGGGGTTGACAGCCTTAAGGTAAGTTTCCTTAAGCATTTCTTCTGATGGCCTATATTGCCTTTGAAAGAGTCCACAAATTCGTTGAAACTTAATGTTGAAATCTCTAATTGACTCTTTAACTCCTTGCTTAGCTTGTATTAGCCCACAGTATAGTTGTTGTTGATCTAATTGATTACCAAACTGGGCTAAGAAAAGATTCTTCATGTCATCCCAACTTGTAATACTATTACTTGGTAAGTTTGAATACCAAATCTGAGCCATATCCTTTAGATTTGATACAAACAACCTACAAGCTTGATCTTCATGTTGAATATTTGCATGAGCTAAAGCTAACTCAAACATGTGAATATATTCTTCAGCTAAATAAGCTTTTCCAGGAATAAAAGGCTCAGGCAAATATTTGTAAACTACCTTAGGAATATCATTGTAATTTTGAAATCCTAATGGTGTAACTCCTTGCCAAGGATTTGCCATCCTATTCCTTTGAAATGTTGAACTCTTAGACTTTCTAGATCTTCTCTTACGAATTGATAAACCAGAGATAATGGGTGATCTTCTTGATCTTCTAGTTTTCACTCCACTACTTGTTCCCAATTCAGAAACTTTCTTTTGTTCTTCTTCTGATGAAGAATCAGTCTTAGAATCTAGAATATCCTTTGAAACTTTGAAACTTTCCAAACTATGAAATTTCTTGGTCATGAACTGAAAATAGTATCTAATTCTTAAGCCTTACAAATAATTGTTGATGTACTAAAAGTATAAGGCTTATGAACCTAGAGGCTTAATTTTCAGCCCTCCTTCTAGCGCCAAAAGAACTGTTGGCGACCGTTTGGGACGCGACCGCCAACGAGTGTCCTCGAACAGGATTTAGGTGCCTGCTGGTCTCTGGCAACACCAAGGCCCAGATACCTCCAAATAAACTCAGTAGTTAATGTGAGTATGTGTGTGTGCTGTTGCGGCGTGTGGTTGTGTAAAATGTAACAATTGCGTTGTGTGTGAACTACAAATGACTTACTTTAAAGAGATTCAGCCAACTTTGCCAAGTACTGTGAGTTCTTGAAAATTTCCTATTTTGTTCAACTGCCTAGTCTACGCGGTCCTTATAATACCTACTTGTAACAAATAAAATTTTGCAAAAACATTTGAGCACAACTCCGCAATCTACTCCTAATTTTCCCCAGAGAAAGAGATAGTTCCACAAGAAAACTAGAAATAGAGCAAGATTCGATGGAAATAAGCAGAAAAGAAAAGAAAGCAGATTTGTGTAGACCTCAAATATTTAAACAAGGTAAAATGACACGAGTAAACACTTCGCAATAAAGCTATCCCAAATTCAATATCTACGAATTGTTCAAACTTCCAAGGCTCAAACAAGCAATATCTTCAAGACAATCCTATTATGCTACCAAAAATTGCTGCGTAAACTACCACGTACGAGACTCCATTTTGACTAGATAATAGATGTCAACGATTGCATTCAAACAGAACCTTTAAAAGACTTGACAATTTCTGATTGAAATACCACGAGAATTCACTTTAAAGATAAAAAGAAGCTATTCTGGTCCCATCAAAATACCAAAGATTTTCTGAACCCTCTCGACTACTGAATTGTTCAACGGCGTGACTACAAACAGAGGCTCTCTTACAACAATCCCAATAGCAGTTCCCACACGTTGCACAATAACGAAATTTACTACTAAAATGCTCTTAAGGCTTTTAAACACAAGCGCTTCTATGGCAAAATTTTAATAGAAATTTCTATCGGGCAACAAGAACAATAAGAGCAATCTAAAAATCCCAAAATTACTTGCCAAGGATGATACTATCTAAACCACTAGCTAAACAATTTAAACAAAACAAAAAATGAAATGCATAACTCACAGGACCATGACAAAGAGGCTGAAATCTTTATTCTAGCAAGCCATCTTACAAGCAATCGTTCACACTTTCTTCTTTACAAAATGCTCTTCTCCCAAGACTCAAAGTGTCTCCAAGTAAGAGCCCAAGTGCTAACTAGTAGCCTTCAAAATGTGATGTATGAGACCCCAAGTGTGATGATGATATTTCTCCTTGACCCTTGAAGCCTTTTTATAGGGTTCAAAGGTAGGTAGGGAAGTTACATATTCAAAAATATCTCACCTAACTTCTCTCCCAAGTAACTTGGCCAACCAATTAGGAGATTACTTGCCCAACAAGTTAGGAGGTTACTTGCCCAACAAGTTAGGTAAGTTACAACAATTTTGGGTGGTTGTAACCACCATAGAGATAAAAAAGGCTACAATTTAGTTATAAATATAGGAATAAAAGGGATAATAACCAAATGTCTCTTTTTATAAGATGTTACACAAATATCCCATAATTGTCTTTTCCTTTTGAAATCTTAAAATATTTTATTTAAATCATATTTTAGTTAAATCATAGTAATAGAGATAGTAATTATAGTAAATATATATCTATTGGCCCCTAACTTGACAAAATTAAATATATATCTATGGACCATGTATGATCTTTATAATTGCTCAAAAAAAATTGTTAACAATATTAAACGCTTCGTGATGTGCGGCATCTCTGTTTGACCATGCTCTGGAAATACCACGGCAATCTCACGGTTTAGCTTTTCAAGCCTCTCTTGAAATGCCTACAAGCGCGTGCGTGGAAAAGCTTGACCACATCTTTTGCGTCCGTCATGGCTGCTCTGCTCCATTCCATTGATGATCTGCGCACGTGACCGAGGCTTCTCTTCTACCGCTGCTGATCTTCTGCCTGCGCGTAATCCTCCTTTTTGCTGCCGTTGCTCTGCTGCCTCTACTCTGCTGAACTTGTCTCAACCACACCATGCCCGATTTCTCTTCCTTCTTCATCGTCGAATGTAACTACTTCAACAGTAACGTCTGTGTCCTGTGACTCTCCTCCTTGCTCTTCTTCTTCTTCCTCCGCATCTTGAGCAAGCCATACTTGCCTACACTCGGCAAGTGCCTTGCCCCTGCGGCCATTGTCGAGCTTGATGGTGAGGGCCCTCCCCTGGAACTTCGCCCCGTCCAATTCCACGACCTTCATCGCCAACTCCTCTGCACTGGCCCCTCCGTACGTCACAAAGCAGAATCTAGCATTCTTCTCGGCATCATTGCGGCTCCGTATCAACACTAGCGACTTGAGAGGACCAAACTGTCGGAAATAATCTACGATCTCCTGTTTCCTTTGTCTTCAAACCCTAGTCGATCGGGCTGAGCTTCACGCGCGCAGATTTGCCGAACTAGGGTTCGTATTGGGCGTCGGAGGTGCCTCGGATACCATCGCTACTGAAAATCCAAATCCAAAATAGCCGGCAGTGGAAGAATCCTTGTCAATTCTGCAATTATTCATGCCACGGCGTAGAGCAAGAAAATTGAGGCCACGCCTAATTTCTCCAATTCCATTGCTGAACCCACCAAATCTTTGGCGGAATCTGAGAACAGGGCTGTGTTCAGAATGTGGGCAAGCGACAGGACTACAATCAGAAATAATTCTAGGCATTTTCTGTAGCCATCCAAAGCACATTCGGACGATGATGATTGCAGGTATAATTTTGCTGTTGTGTATGCCTTCCACAAACCCATGCCCAGGAACCTTAATCCTGCAAAGCTTGATCCCCAGAATCCCATGGTTTGCTGTGTTGCTAACAACTGCATGAGTGAGGGTTTTGGCATTTTCCCCTGGATGCAGCAAGCGCAGATGAACCCCAACGATTACACCATCGTAACCAAACCAGTAGTGGATTTTTGCTAATATCTGGAATATCCAAAAGCCAGTTTTTGCCCCAAAATCACACCCAATAACAATCCTATCATCTCATTCAAACTTTGATTTAGAACCTCACCACAGAGTCCTAGCAACCGGGCAATTGAACTTTGATATGTTATTAGGTGGATATATACCTTACCCGATGAGCCAACAACCTTTGAATACATAATGTTAGAAGCATGACTTGACTTTTGTAATTTATTGAAAATGAAGCAAGAGGCTTACCAAAATCGAACCCATGAGTTTTAGTTTTCAAATCAAGAGTCTCACTATTCCATGGAATGGCCAAATGTGCCAACACATACCATTTCCTATTTTTTTCTAGAAGATACTTAGAACCAAACGTTGAAACGTTGTAGGAGCATTGTACAAGCTCAACGACATCTATTTGTATGCAGATGTTCCCCAAGGACTTGTGAACGTGGTCTTGGCTTGGTCTTCTAGTGCTATTTGGATTTGGTTGTATCCACTATATCCATCCAGAAAAACTATAGTAGCAATGCCTTGCAATGGTAACTGGTCTTTCAATGTTGCCATGTTTAGTAGCCTGAATTCTATACACACCCTCCATTTACCTCCCTTTTTCAGCATAATAACTAATGGACTAACCCATTCACTATCAACAATGGGGTAGATGAACCCAACTTTTAGAAGTTGTTCAATTTCTTCTTTAACCACTTGCTTCAGCTTTGGGTTTAATGGCCTCTACGATTGTCATTGAGGCTTCATGAAGGAGTCAATGTAAATCCTATGTTGGCATATCCTAGGGTCTATTCTGATTAATTCAGGATATGACCAAGTAAAGGCTTTTGACCATTTGTTCACCATTTTCAATAGTCTCTCTTTTTATTGCGGAGCAAGCCTGACATTAATAATTATCGATTTTTGAGAAATGTGTACTCCATACTAGTGGGCAATGGTTTTAACTCTAGGGGCTCTTGCTTAAAGTTGTCAGGGATTTCCAACTTTTCCCAGTTGATATTTTCAATGTCGAGACTTGAAAGTTGGCGATGGACTTGCTCTAATGTGTTTATTCTATTGATATAAGTGCAAGTCAAACCCTTATTTGGTTCCATGCATATAGTTGAGTTACTCTCTTGGTCAGCCCTCAGCCACTCAGGGCCTTCCTATCTTGTGGCTCCCGCATACAGGCATCTTTGTATATTAGTTACTTGTGCACACTGGTTGCATGCAAGTAATGTTAAATGTTGTACAAACCAGGACTCCTACACGCAACTACACCCTGTGTCACTATATGAAATGCATGGAACTTTCTTCTTCTTGATCTTTCTAAATGTATTTTCCTTTGATATCTCTAGGTAAAGATCACATATTCCTAGGCATGCATCAATTGTGCTTAGCTATGCTCTTCCCATTATGATTGGGAAGTCCCCCTTACAATTGTTAACTTGAATCACTAGGAAGTCGGCTGGATATGACCATCCACAAATAGTGGTAGCAATGTCCTCCACTAGTCCTAATGGGATAGTGATGGACTGGTTGGCCAGCTCTAAAAAAATGTTACTCTTTTTTAGTGGAGGCAAGTTCGAGGCTTTGTATATTTTTTGAGAGATTAAGCTAATACCAAAACTTGAATCCAAAAGAGCTTTGCACACCTCATTCCTAGAAATTTGTAAATATATAAGAGGACTCCCAGGATCAAAGAATTTCCTAATAAGATGAGCAACCTTAATCCAATTGGTAATAACATGTGTCAAAATGACCATGTGCATTGACTATGGCCTTTGGTTTGAAGGGAGTTCCAAAGTTTCATATGATGGTGAGGCCTTTGGAGAGTTAGCTGCTTGTGACTGCAAGGACTTGGTTGGACTGTTGGTCCTAAAGAAAGTTCTATTCTTTGTGTGATTGTCTAAATCAACAATAGGATGAGGACTAACAGCCCTTGTAGTGTTATGTTGCTATGGCTGGGCAAGGAGCTCACCCTACATGGCTAGAAAGAGTGGTAATGGAGTTAAGGGTGGAAGAGATGTAGCTGAATGAGAAGGATAGTATGTTTCTGGAACATCACCCCTAGGCGAAGGAGTTCTATAATACTTATGGGTTTAGTAGTAAGGTTGAGGAGCAACCTAACTAGGAGAGTCACGTGGAGAGATTGGCTACTGCACATAGTATCCATATAGGTCAGGTTGACAATAAGGGTACTGTTGACATGGTGGTGGCATTCCTCATGATTGTGGGTGCTGCCACTATTGATACTACTCATTTGGTTGTGGTGGAGTTCCACTTGGATAATACATCACGGGTTGGTGGAACTGCCTTAGGTTACCTTGGGGACAAGGTAACCTTTAGTGTGTTTTCCTTTTGTTTAATCATGGGTTGAGTGCATACATCCCAAACTCTTGCAGATGTGAGATTATAGGGTAACATCCCTTAGGATGGTCATATTGGCATATCTCACATCCACCGTCATTGTCTATATCTGAACCCACAACCTCTTCGATGATGGCAACTTTGTCGTTACCTTTGTTATGTGCATATTCAACTTCTCTCTTTTTTCTCCTTTCTCGATCACTACCTTCCTCTCTAGACTCCTCTACTATTTTGAGCACTGTTTGAAATCTATTATTTAGGAAGTCGCACATTTGGTCCACCTTTGCTGATAGTTCCAATGCAAGTTTTTGAATGGGCAAGGT
This sequence comes from Gnetum montanum, assembly GCA_015680685.1. Taxonomy (NCBI): domain Eukaryota; kingdom Viridiplantae; phylum Streptophyta; class Gnetopsida; order Gnetales; family Gnetaceae; genus Gnetum; species Gnetum montanum. The sequence goes on from MNCI01022307.1 coordinate 621,834, forward strand.
TTTCCTATTCACCATCTCTTCAAGTGGTGACTCCTCTTCATCCTCACAAAATATAACTCTCTTCTTTCGGAGGGAAGGAGATTTGTTATATTCTTTCACACTCTCTCTTTTCCTTAACTCACCTTCCTCTTTAGCAACTTGCTCCAACAATATTTGTACTTGATGGGCCCTAAGCTCAGATAGCCTTCCTTGGGCATAAGTCCCAAGGTTTCTTCACGTTTTGTGCCTAAGCCCATCTAAGAGATGGCATAGTTGTTCCCTTTGCAAGTAACCATGGCCTGGGCAATGATGTAATAGTGCATAATATTGGCCCATGGTAGCATCCAAAGGTTCATGTCCTCATTTCCATCCTTGGATTTTCTTTCTGATGAAGTAGTTACTCTAATTATTAGAGAAGTTATTATTGGAGCAGTTACTTTAATAATTAGAGTAGTTATTATTGGAATGATTACTCTAATTATTAGAGTGGTTATTATTGGAGCGATTACTCTAATAATTAGAGTGGTTATTATTAGAATAGTTACTTTAATTATTAGAGCGGTTATTATTGAAGTGGTTACTTTAATAATTAGAGTGGTTATTATTGGAGTAGTTATTCTAATTATTAGAGCGGTTACTCTAATTATTAAAGTGGTTGCTTCCAAGTCTATAAATACAGTGCCCAAGCACACAATTTGAAAGAAGTCTTTTAGCAGTCAAGTAGCAAAACTCTTGTAATCTATTTGAAGGTTGGAGTATTTTCCAAGTGCCCGCAGCAGGAGGTCGAAGGTGGACGCATCTTTATTCGAGCATTGTGTACCTGAGCACACCTTGTGTACGGAAATAACATCAAGCTCTTTGATTCATCCTTGCAGCACTTGAGATTTTTTTTCTTACGCATTTCTTTTATTTTATTTTCTTATGCATTTATTTTATTTTATGACATTTCTATTATTAGTGTAGCAATTCATTTTGATCAATTAAGTAAATTGTTAAATTACACTTAGTATGATCACTTCAAGCATGCATGTAACACTTGGTAACCCAGTAACGATTAGCATTTGGTAATCCCAGTAGTGTTGCACTAGTTTAGGATGTGTACAACAAGTGAGAACGTATACTGATGTTAGGATTAGTTAAATCCTAGTTAATTAGTAGTTAAATTAAATTAGTCACGTAGTTATCTCTCTCTTTCCTTATTAGCACAGGACATAAAAACATAAAAGATATAAAAATCATATGCGCATATTCAACGATCAACCAACCCGTCCTTGTTCCACAAAGGCGCATAGAAACTTAGTCCTTGGAATTCGACTGGATCACGCATGAAACACTTGAATTCGTATGGTTGAGCGTAGGGGTACCTCACCGCTCATCATTAGTGTCGTTGCCAAAAAATTAGTTGTTTGTGTGCTAACCAGAACATAGCAAATCATTCACATCATTGGAATGAACCCTTAGGGTTGGTAGAGAAAATAATAAACAAGAAAACATTTCACACTGAACAAACAATTATGTCTCCTTCTTCGTACAAAAGTGCCTCACTGCCTAGGTCTGAAACAAGACCTTCATTCCACTATTCATAACTCAGGTTTTGATACCCATGGGCACAAAGGGTCTAAAAAAGGGACACGAACTCATGATAAAGGTGGACATTCTAATCACAATCATAATCAAGGCCAAGACCGTAGAAGAGAAGGTAGCAGACATCGTCATGGTGATAGTTCTCCTTCTTCTTCACCTTCATCATCTCCTTCACCCTCTCCTTCAATATCTGGATGTGGTCATAAAGAAAAAGACCATGGGAATAAAGGTAGGCAAAACAGCCAGGAAAGGGGATGAGGGCACTCTAGAGAGTCACAACATAGAAGAAGGGAGAGTAGGGAACAACGTAGGCATCATAAACACCATGGATGAGACAATCACAATGAACCCCTCCTCACTACTTGAAGTATGTTGGACATAACTGAGGCTGTTACAATTCCAACAAGGCATCAGAAAGATAGTAGGATTAAGAGATTGGATATGAACAACATCCCATGATTTGAAGGGGGATACAACACTGATCCTTAGAATCATTTACAAGCATTCCATGATGTGTGTGCCTTACAGAACATAGAGAACGAATGGCAAAAACTTAAGTTATTCCCATGGAAATTAGTTAAAGAAGCAGAAAAATGGTACCGGTCTTTAGAGCCAGAATCCATTCGTAGGTGGAGTACTATGTTAGAATTCTTTAATGACAAGTACCAAACATACTCCCGAATGTCTAACTTGCGAAAGAAAATCCAAGGTTGGAAACAAGGAGGACATGAACCCTTGGATTGTACCATGGGCCAATACTATGCACTGTTACATCATTGTCCTGGTCATGGTTATTCACAAAAGGATCAATTACACCATCTCGTAGATGGGGTTAGGCATGAAACAAGAAGAACCTTTGGGACTTACGCCCAAGGAAGACTATCTGAGCTTAGGTCCCATCAAATTCTAAGATTGTTGGAGTAAGTTGGTAAGGAAGAAGGTGAGCTATGGAAGAGAGAGAGTGTAGAAGAGTATAACTGAAATCCTTCCCTCTAGAAGAGGGGAGTAAGATTTTGTAAGGATGAAGAAGAGTCACCACTCGAAGAGATGGTGAATAGGAAAACTTTGCCTATCTAAAAGTTGACATCAGAAGTATTAGCAAAGGTAGACCAAATGTGGGATTCCCTAAACAATAGATTTCAATCTGTTCTTAAAATAGTAGAGGAGTCTAGAGAGCAAGGTAGTAATCATGAAAAAATAAAAAAGAGAGAAGCTGAACATGCACATAACAAGGGTAAGGGAAAAGTTGTCATCATTGAAGAGGTTGTGGAGTTGGAAACAGACAATGATAGTGGATGTGAAATATGTCAATATGACCATCCTAAGGGGTGTTTCCCTATAATCTCACATTTGTAAAAGTCTAGGGTGTATGCACTCAACCCACAATTGAACAAACGGCAAGCACCCTAAAGGTTACATTACCCCCAAGGTAACCCAAGATAGTTCCACCAACCCTTAACATATTATCCAAGTGGAACTCCACCACAACTGATTGAGTAATATCAATAGTGGCATCACCCACAATCATGGGGAATGCCACCACCAAGGCAACAATATCCTTACCGGCAACCTAATTTGTATGGATATTATGTGTAGTGGCCAATCTCCCCACATGACTCTACTAGTCACATCACTCTTCAACCTCACTACCAAGCCTGCAAGTATTATGGAACTTCCTCTTCTAAGGTTGATATTCCACAAGCATATCATCCTTCTTATCCAGCCACATCTCTTCCACCAATAGCTCCACTACCACCTGCTCCAACTATGCAGGGTGAAATCCCTACCCAGCCATAGCAACATAATGCCACAAGGGCTATTAACTCTCAACCTACTATTGGTTCCAACAACCACATGAAGAGAAGACCTTTCTTTAGAACCAACAAACCAACCAAGCCCTTGCAATCACAAGCGGCTAATTCCTTAGACTCCTCAGTATCAATCAAAACTTTGGACCCTCCTTCAACTCAACCACTGCACTTAATGCATACGGTCATGCTAACACATGTTGTCACCGATTAGATCAAAGCTGGCCATCTTCCTAGGAAATTCTCTGATCCTGGGAGTCCTGTGATATACTTACAAATCACTAAAAATGCGCCATGCAAGGCTCTTTTGGATTTAGGTTCCGGTGTCAACTTGATTTCTCAAGAAATGTACAAGGCCTAGAACTTGCCTCCATTGAAAAAGAATAACATCCATCTAGAGTTGGTCGTCTAGTCCATCAATGTCCCATTGGGATTGGTTGAAGATATTGTTACCACTGTTTGTGGGTGGTCGTACCTAGCTGACTTCTTAGTGATTCAAGTAAACAATGGTAAGGGGGACTTCCAAATCATAATGGGAAGAGCATGGCTAAGCACCATCGATGCATGCCTAGGAATCCATGATCTTTCTCTAGAAATATCAAAGGAAAATACATTCGAAAAGATCAAGAAGAAGAAAGTTCCATACATTGCATAGAGTGACACAAGGTGTAATTGCGTGCAGAGGTCATGATTTGTGAAAATTTTAGCTTTTCCTGCATACAATCAATGTGCACAAGTGATTAACATACAAAGATGCCTATATGCAACAACCACGCAATAGAAAGACACCCAGTGGCTAACAGCTGATCAAGAACATAGTTCACTCATATGCATGGAACCAACTAAGGGTTTGACTTGTGCTTACATCAATAGCATAAACGCATTAGAGCAAGTCCACTACAAACTTCCAAGTCTTAAGCCTAAAAATGTCAACTGGGGGAAGTTGGAAATCCTTGAGAAATTTAAGCAAGAGCCCCTCGAGTTAAAACCATTGCCCACCAGTATGGAATACACGTTCCTTAAAAATGGAAAATTAGTAATTATCAACGCTAAGCTTGCTCCTCAAAAACAAAAACTACTAAAGGTAATTAATAGATGGTCAAAAGTCTTTGCTTGGTCATATCCTAAATTAACTAGAATAGATCCTAGGATATGCCAACATAGGATTTATACCGACCCCTCCATGAAGCCTCAAAGACAACCATAGAGGTGTTTGAACCCAAAGCTGAAGCAAGTAGTCAAGGAAGAAATTGAACAGCTTCTTAAGGCTAGGTTCATATACCCCATTACTGATAGTGAATGGGTTAGCCCCTTAGCTATTGTGCCTAAAAAGGAGGGAAATGGAGGGTGTGCATAGATTTCAAGCTACTAAATATGGAAAAATTCAAAGATCACTTTCTGTTGCCATTTGTTGACCAACATAGGATTTATACCGACCCCTCCATGAAGCCTCAAAGACAACCATAGAGGTGTTTGAACCCAAAGCTGAAGCAAGTAGTCAAGGAAGAAATTGAACAGCTTCTTAAGGCTAGGTTCATATACCCCATTACTGATAGTGAATGGGTTAGCCCCTTAGCTATTGTGCCTAAAAAGGAGGGAAATGGAGGGTGTGCATAGATTTCAAGCTACTAAATATGGAAAAATTCAAAGATCACTTTCTGTTGCCATTTGTTGACCAAGTCTTAGACACCATCACAAGGCATGGCTACTACATTTTTCTGGATGGATATAGCAAATATAATCAAATATAAATAGCCCCAGAAGACCAAGCCAAGACTATGTTCACCAGTCCTTGGGGAATGTTTGCATACAAACAGATGTTTTTTGGCTTATGTAATGCCCCTGCAACATTTCAATGACTAGTTCTAAGCATCTTCCAATAGTAGATAGGAAATGGTGTAGAAGTCTTTATGGACGATTTCTCTACCTATGGAGCAAACTTTGATCGAGCCTTGGACCGGTTGGAGCAAGTGTTAAAAAGATGTGTACAAACGAATTTGAGGCTCAACTAGCAGAAAAGCCATTTGATGGTCCAAGAAGGCATAGTACTAGGGCACAAAATCTCACACATAGAGACAGAGGTAGACCCCAAGAAAATCAAAATTATCCAAGGGATTACCTGTCAACCAAAAACTATCAAAGATATTCGATCATTCCTTGGACATACTAGCTACTATAGGAGATTTATTGAGAACTTTTCAAAGGTTACCAAATCATTGGTGAAATTAACAAAAAAGGACATACCTTTTGAGTGGACCAGGGAATGTGAATTAGCTTTCCAAACTTAAAATAGAAGCTAGTAGAAACACCCATTCTACAAGCTCTTGACTAGTCCAAACCATTCCATATCATGACACACGCATCCAACTATGCCTTAGGAGCTGTACTTACATAGCTAGATGACTAGAAGCATCCTTATTATATCCACTATGCAAGTAGAAGTATCACTGGTGCATAACTTAACTACACTACCACAAACAAAGAATTAATGGTTGTAGTGTTTTCACTAAAAAAGTTTAGACACTATGTATTGGGATATAAAGTATATATACATACAAATCATAGTGTAATAAGGTTTCTCATGAATAAGCCAATGGTAATCCCTTGTATCATATGATGGCTTGTAATCTTACAAGAGTTCGATCTTACAACGATCAATCATAAAGGTACTAAGAACATAGTTGCTGATCATTTATCTTGGTTGCAATGGGACAGCAAAGAGGACAAGTATCCAATTTTTGATTATTTTCCTGATGAATTTCTCTTTGCTAATGTAGTGAATAATCAATCACCCACAGAGGCAAACTAGTACAGTAGCATTCTTACCTATCTCCTCACCCAAAAAATACCACAAGAGTTAAACCTTAAGAAGAAACAACAGTTTCTTCACCAAGCCAAGTACTTTATGGAAATCAATGGGCAACTTTACAAAGTGTGTCCTGATGGCTTACTTTGATGGTGTGTTCCCGATATAGATCAACTGCAAGTTCTCCAAGATCCTTATGAGGGTCCTTGTGGGGGTCATTATGCTAGGAGACAAATGACCATCAAGATCTTGCTTGCAGAATATTATTGGCCTACATTGTTTTAGGATGCCCATCAATTTGTCCAATCTTGTGAGTGCTATCAATGTGATGGGGGAATGACTACTAGAATGGAGGAACCAAAATAATGGATCCAACCATTAGAATCTTTTGACATTTGGGGAATTGATTTTATGGGGCCAATTACATCAATGTCCAATGGAAAATCTTATATTATTGTTGCTGTTGATTACCTCACTAAATGGGTAGAAGTAGCTACTGTTAAGGACTGTACATCATCTACAACTACATGATTTGTTCAACAACAAATCATAAACAAGTTTGGTGTGCCGCATGCACTTATTTCAGATAATGGTACACATTTCACAGGTGCAAATTTTCAAAAATTAATGCAACGTTTAGGGGTTGAGCATAAATTGACTACACCATGCCACCCCCAAGCGAACGATCAAGCAAAAGTCACCAACAGGGAGATTACGAAGATATTGACAAGAACCATTAGCGATTTTAGGCGAGACTAGAGCACTAAACTGAACGATGCTCTTTGGGAATACCACTCCACATGGAAACTCCCTACAGGCTACTCTCCCTATGAGTTAGTGTACAGTAGATTACCAATGCTTCCCATTCAAACTTAGCTTCATACACTATGCACGACATGTGACCTCAACCTTGATCTTGATCTAGCACAGAAACAATGGTTAGTAACCCTTAACTTGCTAGATGAAAACTGATTAGCTACCCTGTCATCTAACAAATTGCACAAGGCCTTCAATAAACAACATCATGACCTAAGAATTAGGAAAGTTAAATATTAGTCAGGAGATAAGGTTCTCTACTGGAATCCCACACATGTGCCACAACATACTAAATTTCAAACACTATGGGAAGGACCTTATATTATTTATGCAACTTTTTCTTCAAGGGCCATGACAATATACAGACCTGAGAGCCCAAACATGAAACTGTTGGTCAACATACAACAAACCAAACCTTTCCATGAGCTTAGGACAGCCAGTACACATGCTACCTCTGTTGATGGACAACCTTGCTCACTATTTCAAATCTCCTCCTTCCAACTTTGTCGTGGGGGAGATGGCCACCTATGCTAACCGTTCTAGGCCCTTAGTTCTTTTTGAATTTTTGTTTCACATTTTTATTTTACACATTTTTCCAACTTTTCTTATTTTTGTTTTACACCATTGTTCATGTTTTTACTATTTCTTTGTTTGCTTGATTTACTTTTATTCATCATCCAATAAGTGCTCATGATGGTAGATTGAATTATATCATATTGATTGCTAATGTTTGATTTTTACCTTTGAATTATGATGCTAATATTAAGGTATGGTTCTTTTGGTAAAACAGGCAATGAGTCCACACCATCCATGCATCCATACAACTCTATGGTCTCCTTTGGCTTGGAACTGTACAATCCCTTTTTTCTAAGTAAACTTGTTAATAATTAGTGGCTAGGTATTTTTCAAACCAAGGAAAAACTCAAAGGATGAGAAGGGTATGACTTCAAGGGGATTCGATGCATTTTTGCTGGCCATTCTCTTGGGTACTTGGATTCTTTTTCTTGGGTTTTCCGCCATTCTAATAGTGTTCAAATATCAGGAAGCTAAGTGAATAAGAATAAGTCTTTACATGGTGTGGTTCTCACACAAAAAAAAAGGAGAAAAGTGAGAATTCAAAGCACAACCCTTGGACAAAATAAATGTAAAAAAAATGCATGGGTCTTTACATGGTGTGGTTCCCATTCAAAAAAACAACAACAACATGGGAATTCAAAGCACATTCCTTAGACCAAATAAAAGGGCTACAAGCACTAGTTATGAAACTGGAAAGACATGTTACCCATGCTTGAAGGTTCCCTCTAATGAAGGCCCTTTCTCACTTCCTGCTTCTCCATTTTGCTCTCCTCGGGATCGTGGTCACTCTTTGTGAAGGCATTATTGTTGCTTCAAGAGGATGGATTGGCCAAGTGTATTGATGCGAGGTCACTGAATGTGGTTGGTTTGAGTCTAGATTTGGGATGAAGTTCTACTCAGTCATCTTAACCATGAAATACACAAGGGGCTTTACATAACCTTGTTCTTGGGATTCCATTCCATTCTCTCCTCTCCATCTTTCTTTCCATTTTCCACCTCATTTCTGATTTTATCATTAGTCCATTCTAGGTTGATGCATTATTTTTCTTTGGTGAATTCTTGTGGGTAATATTTTAACTCTTACTTCCAAATGACATTCCTAGAGCTTACGAACTCTTTGGTTTGTGAGTTTGTCAAGGCATAAAGGACATGATCCTGCTTTGGGGAGGACCCACTGGCATTCTTTTTTGGTGTTATTGTTAAGTTCTTTTCCTTAAAAATTTCCTGCAATCAATCATCTCTTGTTTCATCCCCATCCATGACATCCATTTTATTGGTGTTGCCATTGTTATTTTTTTCCATCTTTCTTGTTCCTCATATTTTTCCATCTTATAGCTGTCGAAGGTTTGCTCTTATTCATGGGGGCCCTGGCACAATTTTTTCAATTTTCTCTATTTTACTATTCGCCTAACCCCTACACCTTGGGTAGTCACCTATGACAAATATCAAAACTAGTTTCTGCCATAACCACAACTCAGCCAATGCACTTCATATCGAGGCAAGGTATCAACTACATTGTGGTTTATCTATCCTTGCTCATTTGTGACTATGTTGTGTGTGCAAATGGTGATCATACAAATAATGGATTAGCCTTGGAGGAAGCACTCAGGATGGACTGAAACTGGAGCATTTATGAAAGGAGCAAGTCTGGTGGCGTCGCTATGGATAAACAACAGAAGGCGCAATCTTAGCATTGGTGGAAAAACACTTCATTTTCTTTCTTTCTCTTTCTCTACAAGCTACAAAATAAAGGCTTGGATGTCATTTATCTACGAGTGTTCACCACAATTTTGTAATGTGCTTATTGATTTGTCACTGGGCACATTAAGTCTATCATCTCATTCCACCGTCAATTGTCAATTAGTCAGTAATCCCATACCTTCCCAATATTTTGAAAGGAACTTAAGGATGAGTTTTCATTTAGTCGTGGGGGTATGATGAAGTGATTACTCTAATTATTAAAATGGTTATTATTGGAGTGGTTACTCTAATAATTAGAGTGGTTATTATTGGAGTGATTACTTTAATTATTGGAGCGGTTATTATTGGAGTGGTTACTCTAATAATTAGAGTGGTTATTATTGGAGCAGTTATTCTAATTATTAGAGTAGTTTCTCCCAAGTCTATAAATACAATGCCCAGGCACATAATTGCAAAGAAGTCTTTTAGTAGTCAAGTAGCGAAACTCTTGTAGTCTGTTTCAAGGTTAAAGTATTTTCCAAGTGCCCACAGTAGGAGGTCAAAGTATGGATGGATCTTTATTTGAGCATTGTGTACTTGAGCACACCTTGTGTATGGTAATAAAGACAAGCTCTTTGATTCATCCTTGCAACACTTGAGATTTTTTTCTTATGCATTTCTTTTATTTTATTTTCTTATGCATTTATTCTATTTTATGTTATTTTATGCACTTTACATTTATGTTATTAGCATAGCAATTTATTTTCATCAATTAAGAAAATCATTAAAATACACTGAGTATGATCACTTTGAGCATGCGTGTAACACGTGGTAACCCAATAATGATTACCGTTTGGTAATCTCAGTAGTGTTGCACTGGTTCAAGATGTGTACAGCAAGTGAGAACGGATACTAATGTTAGGATTAGTTAAAGCCTAGTTAATCAGTAGTTAAGTTAAATTAGTCACTTAGTTATCTCTCTCTTTCCTTATTAGCATAGGACATAAAAACATAAAAGATATAAAAATCATATGCCTCAAACTTACTTAACCATACAATCGTGACATAAAAGTAAGTGTGGGAAGACAACGATCAACCAACCCATCCTTGTTCCACAAAGGCACATAAGCACTTAGTCCTTGGAATTCAACCGAATCATGCATAAAACGCTCATATTCATATGGTTGAGTGTAGGGGTACCTCGTTGCTCATCACTTTCATAGTTTGGACACTCAAGAGTATGTTTGATACTTATCATTGAATAGTTCTAACATGGTACTCCATCGACAAATGGATTCTAGTTATAAGGATTGATACCAGCTTTCCACTTCCTTGATCAGTGTCCATGGAAACAACTTGAGTTTTTGCCACTCATTTTTTATGTTTTTTAAGGCACATGCATCATGAAATGCTTGCAAATGAGTTTGAGAATTAGCGTTGTATCCTCCTTCAAATCATGGAATATTGTTCATGTCCAATCTTTTGATCCTAGTATCTTTTTGGTGCCGCGTTGGGATTCTAACAGCCTCAATTATATCTAGCATACTTCAGGTAGCGAGTAAGGGTTCATCGTGATTGTACTGTATATGGTGTCTATGATGCCTATGTTGTTCCCTACTCTCCCTTCTCTCATGATTAGTTTCTCTAGAATTCCCTTGTCCCCTTTCTCGGTTGTTTTATCTATGATTCCTATTTCACTTACCATTATCCTCAGGGTCTTTTTCCTTGCAATTGCGTCTAGAGCCTGAAAGAGAAGGTGAAGGAGATGATGAAGGTGAAGAAGAAGGAGGACTGTCACCATGATGACTTCCTTCTCTTTAGTGATCACAGCCTCGATCGTGGTTATGATCAGAATGTCCATCTAGGACTACCAAACGCTAATCTTTGCTGGGTTACCAAGTGTTCCATGCATGCCCGAAGTGGTCATACTGAGTGTGCTTACTTTGGGGAGTTAATAAGGAGAGAGAGATAGAACATTAATTAACTAAGGAAAGCATTAAATAACTGTAAATAATGTTAAATAAGCGATTCTGAATACTGCAAGGTTTATCACAAAGTTCATTTTTATTTCTGGCCACAAGGTGTGCTCAAGTACACAATGCTCGAATAAAGATCCGTTCGCTTTATGACTCCTACTACGGGCACTCAAAAATAATTCTAACTCTGAGAAGGGAAAAAGGCAAGAGTTCCGGTAAGGGACTAAGACTAATCAACTAACTATTGCCAAACCAAGGTGTGCCTGCCTCTTATTTCGAGGCGACAAGATAGGCCCCGATATTGGATGTCCAATATCACTTGGAAGGCTCTAATATCGCATACCTGATATCGTGGATGTACTATCACGGCTCATCAAGATCTATTGGATAAACATTACATTTTTACCATGGAAATTGAACATCAACTCAACAAAGTGGCTAACTAACATTGGATGTAATAAAAAAAGATCATATAGACCTTTTGTTACAATATTATATCTTTGTCTCAAATGTTCAATTTGAGGGTAACTAGGAAAAACATGTTACTCATCCTCAAAATATCTTGAACCACATAGTCTACATGTGATTTTTCCTTAGGAATTTGCATCCATTTTCCACTTTCAATTTTAAGATGATATGAACTCGAACAAGCTTGCTTATGGAAATGCAACATCTTATTGGGAGTACAGTTGACAAATAATGAACTTTTAAGTTTAATTAATTACCTCTTATGCATTCTAATGAGTTGTCATTTGGTAGGCCCCAATGTCAAATACGTGATGTCGGAGCCTCGACATTGTGTACCTAACATCAAAGCCAATAAAAAATATTAGATATCTAACATCGCCTCATCTGGGTTTGCCTATAAATATAGCAGTTGGACACTTGGATGAGGGAGCATGTAGAATGTAGAATAGTAGAAGATAGTTTTAGTTTTTAGTTTTCTTTCCTTAGATTTTGTCATTCCTAGTGCATGCCTGCAGTGTGATGTTTGTAATCATATAGCACCTTTGTTCAAGTGTGGCATACTTGGACACATTACATAACTAGCAATAAAGATCGAGATTACTCCCATCTTTGTAGCATCTTAATTGTTAATTATTTACTGCTTTGCTTATTTAAATTTTTCCATTTATTGCTATTTACTATTCTTGTTACTAAGTGGAATGTGCACGCCTTAATCAAAAGTGTTCAAATGGAAGTACTTGGTAACCCAGAAGTGTATTATTTGGTACACCCAGTGACATATGCTTGGCCATCACAGAAGTAGTCTCACGAAGTCCAAGACATATATGAACAATTAAGGGTGGATATCCATTAAATGTAGGCTAGTTAGATTTCAATTTCCATTATTCATTAGTTTAATTAACTTATCTCTTTATCATCATCAAGAGTAGGGTAGAATTAGAAACAATATCATACACCTCACTTTGGACTAAACCATACGTGACAAAGCTACCACTAGTCCAAGTGAGAAGATAGTGAACTACAATCAAGACATAGTAATCTAGATACCACAACTAGTCCCATCCATGGAATAAATCGTGCATGCACACTTGTGATTCATATGGTTGAGCATAGGGGTACCTCGTTGCTCATCATTGGCGCCATTGCTAGGGATGGTGCTAGTCATCTAGATTAGTTACATTATACATAATCGTTGTAAAGGTGTTAATGATATATCTTTTTGGAAATATTAAATTGCACACACACTATATACCAACAACAATGCCTCTTCCAGACAGGAATGATAATGCATTATATGGCGAACACATTCATTGGAGAAATAATGCAATATACGATGAAGACAATTAGAGTGATCAACCTTATGTAGGGGTTTCTTATGATCATGATCACCCTGACGATACTCAAAGACTACATTCACCTAAGGTAGACAATCTTAGAGGAGATGATGTAGGTCTTGAACTAGGGGAGGCCTCAAGGCCTAAGTCCTCCTCAAAAATAAAAAATGATAGATTAAAGGACCCTGATGAACACCATAGAAGCCATGGAAATTCTTCCAGTTCCTCATCTTCCTCTTCCCCCTCAACTTCTAGTTTTGACGAAGATGAATGTAGGTATAGAGATAGAGCTCCACTAAAGGGTCAGGCTAAAAATCGAAATCAAACCCACAAGAAAGGTCAACAACAATATCATCATGATCAAATGAATAGAGATAGACATTTCCCTCATAATGTGTTTGATGACGATTAATCCCTTTTGGCCACTAAGAGCCTAATGCAAATCACAAAGGTAGTTGAGATATCTCATAGGCATTGCAAAAAGAGTCGACTACCTAAGTTTGACATGAATAATATTCCTAAATTTGTAGGAGGCTATGATTAGATCCGCAACATCATTTACAAGCTTTCCATGATGCCTGTGCTTTCTACAACATTGAAAGTGGGTGGTAAAAGCTTAAGCTCTTTCCTAGGACACTAATTGATAGAGTTGAAGTGTGTTATAGATTGTTGAGATCAAATTTAATCCGACGATGGTCAACAATGCTGGAACTATTCAACAAGAAATACAAAACCTACGTAAGAGTGTCCAATTTGAGTAGATAGATCCAAGAGTAGAAGCAAGAACAACATCAACCCTTGGGCATGGCCTTGGATAGATATTATTCCCTATTGAATAGATGCCCAGGGCATGGTTTCTTCGAGGAAAGGTAACTTTTCCATATCATAGATGGGCTTTGTAATTAAACAAGGGAGACCCTTGGGATGTATGCCCTAGGTTTATTATACGAGCTTCAAGCCCATCAAATCAAAGAGCTAATCAAGCATGTGGCAAAAGAAGAGGAGAAATATGCAAATGGAAGAATGTCAAGAAATATCAATGGGATCCAACTCTTCAATTAAAGGAGGTCCAAATTTTGATATGGAAAATGAAACCGCTCTCAATAAGGTGATTCCTTAATAACCCTTGTTGATAAAGGAGTCTATTGATGAATTAGAAGAAAAGTTTAATAGGATGTCCAAATGGATAAATGAAAATTTTACAACTCTTATTGAGACAGTCACAGAGAAGGTCATGTAAAACAAGTTAGGTGATACCAAGAAATAGCCAAGAACACTTTTTGGCATATGAGAAATGTGGCTGACAAAAGTGAGGCTAAAGACTTAACCATTAACGAATATGATGGATGTGACTTATGCATATATGACCATTCGAAGGGCCATTGCCTAGTCTTGTTGCATCTACAAGAGTATTAGACAAGTGCCTTAAATCCAAAGTTTGTGCAAAAGCACATGCCCGGGAGATTCCCTCTCCCACAAGGTAATTATAGATAATCCAAAAATTGATCGTACCATCCTAGGTGGACTTATTACTAGCCTCAACATGGTCATCAACCATACCCACTAACACCACACGGATATTATGTTCAACACCCTATTTCTCTAACTAGTTCTACATCCTTGACTTCTAATTGCCACTACCACTCTTCCAATTCCCATCAATCCATGACATATCCTGAAGGATCACCACCTCATGCCTCTTACCATCCATCCTACCCTCGATATTCTCATAATCCACCTCCTTATATGCCACCACCAACAACACAAGAAGATTTTGCATCATAATGTCAACAAACAAGTGCTGCTTGTGCTGCAAATATGCATAGACATGTTGACACTACTGGGTCTCAACCATAGCATAAGAAATGTCCATTCTGGAGGAAAGGCCATAAGCCAAAGTAGACCACACATAGACCCACCATATCATTCGAGCTAGCACAAGGCCAATTTTGTGCACTACCTTCTTTATCTTAACCAACATCCTTTGACCATACACAAGGGCTACCATCCATTCATACTCCAATCCCAAATCCAACTAATGAATCTGCAAATGTGGAAAGAAAAATAAATCCATGCATACCATGTCATGATCATGGTTGCAATCATGGGCCAGCAATCTATAATGTTAACGCACCTCATACCCTAGCCCATCATTCACATAACAATCAAGTTTGTGACCAACAATTTTTCTACCCAACCACCACACCACCAATAGACACCCAGTGGTTGGGGCATGAGCAATTCCCAACATTTTATATATGCATGGATCCTATTTATCCACTTATTAATCCTTGTCACAACCAAATGTTTAGTCATGGGGGTAACCACCCATTCTAATCTTTGGGATTCTTAAGTGTTTTTCATCTTTTTCTTTTACAATTTTTTGTCATTTTCATATTTTTTTATCCAATTTTTCCTATTTCTCCAAATTCTTCTAGTTGTTGTTTTTATTTTCTTTTGTAATCTTGCTTGTGAATAAGGTCATGTTGCCCAATGAGGTGATGTTTTCTCTATGTTGTCAGGTCATAAGAGACTAATTATTTGAAAATTGAGACCACGACATCCATCCACTCATTTCATTAATAAGAGGTTATTACTCTGGTCATAATGATAACTTTTTTCATCATCCCACCTAATAATAAATATATAATCATTATGTCCAGATAGAAGAGTGCAGAACCAATGTGGAATGTGAAGGGTGTGACATCAAGGGGATTTTTGGATTCTCTTTGGCCACTTCTGTATTTTCTATCATGTTGCTGAGGTTGTAACCATATCTTTGTAGATCTAATGAGAAATGGGAGTAAGAGCAACTTAAAATGACACTAAATAAACTTCTATGGGTTCCACAAGAAAGACATGTACCCATGCTTGAAGGTTGGTGACTTCTTAGAAACATAAAAAAAAATGAATAAGTGTGCCATAATAAGCTCCTCCCTTGGACAAAACACCAAGTGATGTTACTCCTCACAACTCTAATAGTCTTATGGTTTTCTGTCGATGTGATGAAATAATCCGATGTCACTACAATGTGGTTTGAACTTGTTTTGAATCTTGGAAAGAAGGACACATGGTTATTTAACCATTAATAACACGCAAGGCTTCATTGTGACCATGGTGAGCCACCTCATGTCCCACTTTTTGTAATCCTGTCTATCATCCATCTCATCTCATTGTCCAGATGATCATAACTTGTGGTTGTGTAACATAGGAATATTATCTCAATTCGATGGTTTTAAAATGTGTGTTTTGTTTCATAGGTATGCGTTGCATTCAACCACTTTAGTGCTTACAAACATTTATAGGTGTGGTTACACAAGGGCATCATAGGCTAGAGCCTGCTTTGGGGAGGATCCACTTGTGTAACTTTTGTGACTCGTACCTCTTTCACATCACCACATCATTTTTCACCTTCCCAGAGCTCAAATTGTTACATTTTATTGTTTCCCTTATCATGGAATTGATCTATCCCACATCCTCGATTTCAACGCATTTTTCTTACTCCTTTTAGTGCTTTTCATGCTAATGACTTCACCTTATCATAATTTCAATGCCTCAAAATTAATTTTCAGTTATCCCATAATGATATACTTGACTTCAAAACCTTCCAACCAATTCTAGAGAATTAATTTTCATGCTTAGTTGCCCCATAAAATGAAAATTTTGGACCTTGACATCATGTACCTGACATCAAGTCACATGAAGCCATAAATATATGACCCTCACGACACGTGAACTTCATTTTCTTCATTTGCAACTAGGGGATTTATTGAGATTTTCTCTCATGACTTAAAGCTCTATGCACTCATCTTCCTCTTGTGATATTTAGCTCTCTAATGCTTCAATTTCTATGCTATTCAAATCCATCTAAACCTAGAGTGTTCAACTTAGTCATGGGGGGGGGGGGGGGGGGGCGGGGATGGGGGAGGAGTGCTTGTGTGCAGAATTTGCACCAAATTGCTGAAATTTGCTATCGCTCAAAAGGTATCATAAGGGTAAGAATATTAAAAACTTTAGGAGTTATAATGAAAAATCACTCACGTTAATGCTAGAAATCTAAATTTTCCAACCCATGGGCCCATAACCATTATTATAAGCCATATATAAGGAAAAAGAAACCAATTGTGAAGGGTTGTAAAAGGATATAAACACTTTTTGGGGATTTTTTTGAACATTTTCTAACTCTACGATCATATGCATTATGAACTTAATGGACCAAGGTTATGAGTAAGGTATAAACTGATTTATGATAACAAATATAACCTTAGTAACACTTGACCTTTGGTTGATTACAAATGGCCCCAAAAAGAGGTGCTTAAGGTGAACCCTCATAAAGAGTCGCTAAGCGTCCATGCGGTGGTTGCAGTCAGCAAGGTGAACATGCAAAACATGTTGAGTAGGAGGCCTAGTTCTTTAGTATCCACCAAGAGGCTCCTACTACTAGGCAATTGGCCCAAGGAGAGGCGGTAGAACTACTGGTCCCTAAGCATTGACAAAATATGATGTTGCCCCCTAACTACCTTGCTGCCACCCTAGAAAAGTCCACATTGGCTTCAATTATTTTGGAAATGAACTTCGGTCCATTCATGGCGTTTTCTCTAGAGGTGGTACAGATGCAACTCAAGGCATTCCCATTATGGCCCATTCTGTCATATGGTGGCAAATGGTACTTGGACAAAACCTATCAGTTCTGGCACAAGAAGGATGAGGGCATCACTGTTAACATCTATAGGGTGATCGTCCCTTATTTAGTCAAAGCAATTGTTACAACTCTCAACCTACCCAATGAAGGGGCTAAGGTTGGTCATCTGTCAACCAGATCCAACCTCAAGACCAAGAAACTATGGCTAAGATGGGAATTTGGCAAGGAGGGAAAAACATACAATGAAATGACTTTGGAGTAGGAAATCTATTTCAAGATTAGGACTTACATCTATTTCCCACAAAAGGGCTCAATCAAATTTCCACTTATGTGGCCAAGGAAAGTGCCATTTTAATGGAAATTTACAACCAATCTTCCCCAGTATTACTTTACTGAAATTCAATGGTGGTTTGAAGAAACAAAGTTAGGGAGACCCACACTTCCATTTCCCTACTTAATCAGAAAGCTATGCAAGTGCCCTGGAATCCTAAGATATACCAATGATATCTTTAGAAAGGCTTAGAATGCCTCCTTCACTGAGCTCCTAAAATCGACAACACCAAGAAAGGATCTTGGTGAAGAATAAGAAGTAGAGAAGGAGGCAGAGCCATAAATTGAAACACAATGTGAGCCTGAGCAACGCCCATAGCCACAAGCTCCATTACTACCACCATAAGACTATAGGCCCTTAATGAGCCATTTGCAAAGAATTGTTGAAATAGTTAGCTGGGGAAGTAGGGACGAGTCTAATATCTTTTGATTCATGGACACTGTTGTACATCCCACCATGTCAACTGACCTAATGTAGGGAAAGATCTCGATACAATCAGGAGCAAAGATCCCAATGGTCACAACAAATCTCTAGAAACGTCACATCCTTTCAAGTCATGTTGGAAATTGGAGAAGGTGCCATAGTCGTGGTACTATAACATGAGGATGCGATAGGTGTAGTAGGGGTGATCATAGATCACATCAAAGAATCATTCAATGTACCTATTCTACCCTCGACAGATCTAGAAGGAACCAAAGATGCACAAATGTTGGTTGAGGCTTCAATGACTCCTGTAATGCATGAGGATGTGCTTGATCGATTGCTGCAAATGGACCAAGTCATGATCACTTTGTTTGACATCCCCAGCAATGCCATTGTAGCCTAATTAGACCTCATCACTATGAAAGGAAAGTTGGTAATGGTAAAGCATGTGGAAGCTGAAACATAGAGACTACAAGAAGTGTTGGCTGCCCTGCAAGCTGAATGAAGGGATCTTGCCCATTTTGTTGTGCTAGACCAACTCAAACAATTCATGATGGAGGAGCTCACTAAGCTAACAAAGGAGATAGCAGCTACTGAGCAAGAGAAGGAGATGGTATTTTGGAATGCCTTTGCTACTAACATGTAATCTCATGCATATAAAAAGGCACTAATTGCCATCCAAGAGGAGAATATGCAACTCACTGCAAAAAATTCCAGGTTGACCACTATAGAGAAACAAAAGAACATCCTAAATGAAAGCATCTACTAGTTGCAAGAACAACTAGTGAAGGTTAACCAAGATATGAATAGATTGGCCTAAGAGAATAGAACCCTCTCCATGGAGGAGGTCTACGCTATTTGCCAAAAGTTAGCAATTGAAATTAGCGCATGGCAAAATGAGGCCAAAAAGCATGAAAAATTGAAAGAGCACTTTCATGACCAAGTTGGCATGTATAAGTAAATCAATGAAAAGGAAATCCATATGGCCAAAGCCCACATCAACTTCTTGTCATCACAAAACCTTGAGTGGTAGCCCATCTTGGATATCTATGCCATGGTCTAGCAAGTGGAAGTCAAAAAAAAAGACTTGCAAATAGAGGATCTAAAGGAATACATGGCATTGGCTAACCTTAGATATGCCAACCTTGCCATGTTAACAATAGGTCATCCTTGAAATGAGCTGAAGAAACAAGTCACAACCACCTATGTGTTGTATGAGAAAGAGTTTGCGGATCGAAAGAATGCTTTGTAAAAGTTGTAGGTGGCAAACTCGGAGTTAGAGGTGGTTAAGGCTAGTTATCAGGGACAAAAGGGTGTAGCCTTGAACCTAGCTTGAAGATTGACAAATTATCATGAGCTCAGAGACAAAGCTAGGGCTTTCAAGGAAGAACAATGGTAGTTCACGATGTGGTATGTAAAGGAAAATCAAATGTTTCTACAACTACCATTTCCTTGGGATGTAACAGCACTAGCACACATTGGCACAACAACATAGATGGTGCACGATCCAAGGATGGAGGAAGAAAATTTGCAAGTCCTACTTAATCGTTATAAATTTCAATGGCTTGGTGACAAAGGGAAGTAGCTGATGGAAGAGCCACTGCCTTCGGGCACCACATGAGCTTCCTAGTTTTATTTTTATTTTGTTTGTAATAATATGTCCCATTTTTGTACTACACCACTGTGGCATGCGAAGAGTCAATCATTTTGTTCATTATTTGAGTTAATCAATAATCACATACCTACCCAATATTTTGTAAGAAACTTATTCCTCATTTTGTTTAACTCAAGGATGAGTTTTCATTCAGTCGTGGTCATGGGGTTAAGATGAGTTGTCATTTGGTAGGCCCCGATGTCGGATACACGACATTAGAGCCCCGACATCACATACCCAATGTCGGAGCCAATAAGTGACATTAGATATCCAACATCGCCTCATCTGCGTTTGCCTATAAATGCAACACTTAGGCATTCGAATGGGGGAGCATGTAGAATGTAGAGCAATAGAAGATAGTTTTAGTTTTTAGTTTCCTTTCCTTAGAGTTTGTCATTCTTAGTGCATGCTCGCAGTGTGATGTTTGTAATCATATGACACCTTTGTTTGAGTGTGACATACTTAGACACGTTACATGACTGACAATAAAGATCAAGATTATTCTCGTCATTGCAACATCCACTTAGATTATTATTTCTCTTAATTGTTAATTATTTACTGCTTTGCTTAGTTAAATGTTTTCATTTATTGATATTTACTATTCCTGATACTAAGTGGAATGCATACGCCCTAATCACGAGCATTCAAGTGTAAGTACTTAGTAACCTAGAAGTGTATTGTTTGGTACACCCAGTAACATATGCTTGGCCATTCCAAAAGTAGTCTCACAAAGTCCAAGACGTATACGAACAATTAAGAGCGAATACCCATCACATGTAGGCTAGTTAGATTTCACTTTCCAATATTCATTAGTTTAATTAACTTATCTCTTTATCGTCATTAGGAGTAGCATAGAATTAGAAAAGATATCATACACCTCACTTTGGACTAAATCATACGTGACAAAGCTACCACTAGTCCAAGTGGAAAGACAACGAACTACGATCAAGGCATAACAATCTAGATGCCACAACTAGTCCCATCCACGGAATTCGATCGGATTATGTGTGCACACTTGTGATTCTTATGGTTGAGCGTAGGGGTACCTCGTGGCTCATCACATTCCAAATAAAATTTTTCTTACATTCTACATTTGACCATCACTATGTTAGAACTCATTGTCAAACCAACTTACGAATGTACTTTGGATTATTTTGTATCTTCTCCAATGAGATATCCTAAGTCTTCAACCATTGTATCTGATGAGTGGCAAGGTACCCTTACACTCAACCATACGAATATGAGCGTTTCACGCACAATTTGGTCAAACTCCACAAACAGGATAGTTGTGGTATCTAGATAGTTACTCGTTCATCGTAGTCTGCTGTCTTCCCACCTAGACTAGTATATGCTTTGTCATGTATGGTTTAGTCTAGAGTGAGGTGTATGATGTGGTTTCTAACCTAGTGCTACTCCTAGAGGCAATGAAAAATAACTTTAACTAAGCTAGGAGGAAAAGGGAGAGAGAGTTAAGCTAATAGGAAGTGGGAGAGAGAATCTAAGCTAGCCTAAGTGCGATGAGCATCCGTTCCTTAATCATCCATACACATCTTGGACCTCATGCATGACTACCATTGGGATTACCAAGTGCATTGCCTAGGTACGCTACTAGGATACCAAGTAGTCACACTTGAATGCTCATGATTAAGTCGTACTCATTCTGCATTTAAGGAGTTTAGGGTGAAGAGATATTAACTACGAAAATAATAAATAACAATAACAATTAAATAATTAAACTAAGTGAAAGCTGCAATGATGAAGTAATCTTAATCTTTATTTCTAGTCATGTGTGTGTCCAAGTACGTCACACTTGAATAAAGGTCCGGTACAATTACAATCATCACACTGCGGGCATGCATTGGGGGAAAGGGTTGAGAAGAACTAAAAATGAACTAACTTCCATCTACTGACTGAAACCTAACTGACTTCTTTCCATGCGCCCACATGTGTATTTATAGCTCACACAAGAGTCACGATATCATTATTTGGGTCGTGATATCGCGTACCCAATATTGTGGATCTGATATCGCGGGTATCATATTAGAGCCTAATGAATCATGATTCATCGGTATCTTTTGAAAATACCATCCCAACCTTTTTTTCTCTTCAAGAAGTACTTTATAAAATTCTGGTCATTTTTCCTTATTGAAGGAATTGTAATTTTTTTTCTTTTCAACATCTAGTTTTATTATGGAGTGTTTGTAGAATTTTTCTAATGCATATTACATTTCGTATTGATGAGACGCGACATGCATAGCGCCGCGATATCGCATCCCCTGCGATATTGCGTATGCGATATCGCGGTCCGCCACCATATCTATAAATAAGAGGCGACACTCCCTTCATTTCCCAATCCTGGCTAGAAGTAGCGAAGCTCTGGCAGTTTGAACACAAGTTGTGTACGGCAATAAAGACGAACTTGATTGGATAAACCTTGCAGTACATGGTTTTATTTTATTGTTATTTATTGCTTTCCTAGTGCATACGAGTACAACTTGATTACGAGCATCTACGAATGTGTACGGCTAATCAAGGAATCGGCTGCTCATCGCAATGCATGAGTACGACTTGACTACGACCATTGTGGCTGCTTGGTAACCCAGTAGCGTATTCCAGGATTTGCGCTTGGTAATCCCAGTAGTAGTCCAATGTGTACGGCTAGTTAAGGAATTGGCTACTCATCGTTAGGCTAGAACGTGTGATAAGTACGACTTGGCTACGAGCATCCATGGGTGTGTACGGCTAGTCAAGGAATCGGTTGCTTATCACACTCAGGCTAAATAGGTGTCTCAGTATGACCACTTCGAGCACTTGCGTTACGTGTGGTGGTCCCAGTAACGATTAGCGTTTGGTAGCCACAGTTGCATAGTTCAGGGTGTGTCCGGTAAGTGGTAACAGATGCTGACGCTAGTTAATTTAGACTTAGGACATTAGTTAGAGTTAGTTAGTTTCTCAACCCTTTCACTCATAGCTTAGGAGATAAACTGAAAAATACCAAAAAAATCATATACCTCAGACTTGCTTAACCATACACCGTGACACATACAAGCAAGCCTGGGAAGACAACGGACGATTAACCCCAAGTGTTTCTTGTGGTGTTAAGGCATTTAGTCTGCGGAGTTCGACCGAATCGCGCGTACACGCTCGTATTCGTATGGTTGAGTGTAGGGATACCTCACCACTCATCACTTATAGTCCATTTTACAAATTTTCAATAAGTACCATGTCATTGACAAATTTCAGGAGATGAAGTGAGCTTGAGACTATTTTAAGGATATAATGGTCAATTACTTTTTGAATACAATTATTTAGCTCAGTAAAAATTCCAAGCAATATGGGGGGGGGGGGGGTGGGACCCCAAAAAGAGAATTTTATTAATAGAAAACAAAATTTAGTACATAAGCTACTTCAAGACATATAGATTGAGGAAAGGAGGAAGAGAAATCGTTAAAATTCCAAGCAATATGAATAAAGGATAATAACCTTATTTGAATTCTACCCTATTTTAGAATTTGTATGAGCTTTTTTATATAATGTTTATTTTGTTAAAAATGAAACTTTTCTTTGAACTTATTCCATTTTGGTAACTTTTGACTAGACTCATTTTCTATTAAATCTTTGTTCAAGTTAAGTTTTTGTCCTTTCAAGTAACTTTTATGTTCTCATACAAGTATTAAAATATGTAAAATGATGATGCATCTTCAATCACATGCTTATTTCGATTTGAAAATATGTGTAATTAGTAGATTTATATTTTAAAGCATTTGATAAATTATATTTCATTCTAAGGTTTCCACTTGAATTTGAATGACAGACAAAGTATAATGATCACTTGTCGAAATATTTAATAATGATAAAAATTTGAAAAAAAAATTATTAATTAAGATAGTTGAATGATTAACAACAACAATAACAACATCATCATCCTAGCCTTGTCTCAACAAAATAAGGTCAATTACATGAGTTTCTTTTTTTTCTTTTTTTCTTTTTGCCAATTGCTTCTATGAAGAGCTAGATCTTTTTTTATTTGTAGTTTCTTTAAATCATCTTCAATCGTTTTTTCCATTTCTTTTTTGGTCTTCCTTTTAGTGGCTTTCTTGGAATAGTGATGCAATGTTTCAAGGTGACATTTGAAGTTTTTTTTTTACCTTTCATAACATCCAGGTGATGATGTTTGCACATCATTGCTAGAGAATGCCCTCACAAGCCCTTGCTCATTTTCAATAGCAACCAAGCTCTGTGATTAATGCACATTGCACTTAGGGAATGCCCTAACATCTACAAAATCTAAAAAAGAACTCACCAATGAGATTTGGCAAGGTTTTATAGCGCCCATGGCCAACCTGACACTAACCCTCATCCTTTTGTATCTAAGTTCGAGATTGACATTGGCAAAGTTTTGAATGATTAACAACCAATAATTTAAATGACATCTAATTATATTTAAATATTTTTAAGAAAATAAAAATATATACATAAAAATAAAATATTAAATGAAGTGTGTTTTAAATTTTTAATCAAAGTATATTAATTTATTTTTTTAGATTTTTTAAATACATAATATACCCTTTTATGTGATTCTTGTTAAAGATAGATCTTGGTGGCTATGGTGTAAAAGGGAAGTTAAGAGTTAAGAGATGTCTATTTTAAAGCATTGCCATAACTTCAATCAATATCTGAAAAGAGCATCTTAAATTATCGTTGCCTAACGGCTTTACTGTTACTAACATAAAGGGTAAATCAATTGCAGAATTCCCTGCACGACTGCGCACTTGTTATGTCGAGGATGAGTATATAGAAAAGGCATCGCTCACACAAGTTGCGTATTAAATGCTATAAAAATCTGAGGATAGTTGCCACTTGAAGTTAGTGCCAGAAGAAAGGAACCATACACCAGCATTGATTCCCACAAAAGTTAAAAAAAGAAATTGTGGAAGCAAAAGTGAAAATGCCAAAAGACATTGGAGCAACCAGGAGCTTACAATTGTTTAGTTGTGGTTAAACTACAACCCGGAGTCAAAGGAAGAGTCCACACAAAAAAAGATAAACTATGTCAAAGGATAAGCTCCAATGCCTAAAAAAAATATAAGGGACGCCATAATTAGGCAGAGGATCATGCATAAAGCGAACCAGGAAAACATTACTAAAACAAGTGATTCTTTTCCAATAACTGCAAGTTGACTGTAAGGCAGCTAGGGAACCACTGAACCCCAACATACCCAACGAGGAAGGGCCAGACCTTTTATTTAACCCAAAACCTAGGGTCCATGGGCTCAAATCAAACCTATTAAGTTATTGCAGGATGGGCAGAAATTGTTCTGTTTATTTAAAGATAGATAAAGATGGATTTCAGTTTACCATGGTTTCTCGTGGTCCCAAATAACAGGATATGAATGTCAGTCAGATCTCAGAAGTTTGGGCACCAGCAGCAGCATTATCATCATTATATTTTCTTGCAAATAGTTGCCATTCATTTTCATTTATTCAGTCATTCATTTGAGGCCGGCGGCCATGCAAAAACAACAAAGTCATGGCTGCTACTGCCTTAAATTAGCTTAATCATAACCTATTGCACTTTGCATTTATGGCTCTATCTGTTTTGGCCCCTAACTTGGATGGAAAATGCAGTGAAATTGGATGGGATTGTGGGGAATTTTTTGTGGGGAATGTGGTGGGTTTTGGGTTGTGTGTTTTTTTTGGGTACCAGCGGCCAGACACGTTGCAGAGTTTTATGTGCGCAGCCGCAGCAATCATTCGCAATTTATGTTGATATTCATGTTCATCTGCTGTGTCTGGGCATTGTCTGCTACTGCTGCTGCCCGCTTCGAGGGTTGAGCCGATTAAATTTTAAAGCCTAGTTTTATTATTGAGTATCTATGTAGGCCTACATTTAATGCTACCTCGAGCCAGACTTTAATTATCCGATGATTTGCCGTCCCCCTAATCAATCATTCCTTAACAACATCCAATCTTCAAGGAAACAGATTCGGATAAGGAAAACCAAGAATGTTTTTCATCTTGGGTTTCTTTGGGATGATCGTAATATAGGGCTGAAATCTTGAATTTTGTTGTTTTCATTTTTTTTATATGGCTAGCAAATCTTGCGTTTTCTGGTTTCCAATTTTGATTTCGTGGTTCTGGGTTTACGTGCTGCTGCTGTGGTTATTGGAGCTGCTTGCAGCGGCGCCGTACCAGAAATGCATTTAGCATAACCGATCAAGATTCCATTTTGTCTGGATATTTTTTGGAAAAAAAAAAAAACCCCCAGAAGAAGAGTTGAATTGCGTTTGGAAATTTTATTTCCCTTTCGGATGTGATTTCGTTTTTGTCTGGATTTTGCTGCTCCTGCAATAGGCGAATGACAGAGGGGCTGAATGTAATCCCACTTCTCTTTCGGTTGAGATTCTTGGTCGTGCTTGTGCATTATGGAGGAGCTGCTGAACTGTATTACATTTACCTCCTCAAGAATTTGCAGCAGGGCCAGTTTGTTTTTACGGTTGGAGCCTGGAGGTAAGCCTGAATCCTTTATAAGAAGAACAGCAGAGTTGGATAAATCTCAACTCAACTGCTTAAATCAAAGTCTTCTTGGAGCACGAGCTGTTAAAGAACCTTAGCCTGTGGATTTCTCTGTACTGGTGCTGCTGTTGCTGTTTCAGTCTGAAATCGTGCATTGCATTGCATTCGATTCCATTCCATTACAGTCATGCTGCGTGGACTGTTACAGTCCTGTTTTGCAGTTGTTGAAGCTGCTCCAGCAGCAGTAGTTGCAGGTGGAGCAAAATCTCAGTCCAGTGAAAAGCCGCTTGTGGTGATCAGAGAATTTGATCCAGAGCGAGACACACATCAAGTTGAGACACTGGAACGCCTCTGCGAGGTTGGGCCCAGCAACACCTTCTCCGTATTCACAGACCTCTTGGGGGACCCTCTCGGCAGAATCAGATACAGTCCTCAGTACGTCATGCTGGTATGAGAAAGAAACAAACAATTTCAGCCACTTCTCATTTTTTTGTTTTGCTTCTTGCTTGTCTTTGGTTCTCTGCCTCTCCTTGTATGTTTTTGGTTGTGGGTTTATTTGAATTTTGTTAACTGCTGCTGATTGAGCAGCCTGTTAATTTGTGCTGTGTTTTTGGTTTTGGGTTTATCTGAGTTTTGTTAACTACTACTGATTGAGCTTCATGTTAATTTGTGCTGTGTTTTTGGTTTTGGGTTTATCTGAGTTTTGTTAACTACTACTGATTCAGCTTCATGTTAATTTGTGCTGTGTTTTTGGTTTTGGGTTTATTTGAATTTTGTTAACTCCTGATTGAGCTTTCTGTTAATTTTTGCTGTGGCAGGTTGCAGAGTATGGGAGCGGTGGCATGCTGGTGGGTTTCGTCCGGGGCTCCATTAAGACCGTCATGGGCGGCCCTGAGCACGACAGAAGCCCCAGAAAGGTCGCCTACATTCTGGGTCTGCGAGTTCTGCCTACGCACAGGTACTGAAACCAAAACCAAAACCATATCTGCTGCTTAATTAGTTCTACTGTGAGTGAAGAACACGGTGCTGTTTCTTGTTCAAAATCTGCAAGAACGCATGACACGATCATAGGTTCTACTGCTACACATTTTGCATTAACTTCTTCTATCTTGGATTTAAGCTAATCAGCTTCTTGATACCCAAATTAGCTTTCGTAGTCTCCTGGTGAACGTTCAACTATAACGAGCTCAAAACTGTGGCAATGCCACCAGACCTGTCTCTTGAATTGACCCGTTTTTGTCTGGGTGGGAAAATCAGCGACCATTTGAGTACACAGTTTTTCTGGTCCTGTGGAATTTTTGTTTTCTAAGTTTGAATGGGTGATCAAGCGAAAGAACCGCGGTGACCAAGACCAATTTTCGTGGGTGGAATTTTCAATCTG
Organism: Gnetum montanum; assembly: GCA_015680685.1. Taxonomy (NCBI): domain Eukaryota; kingdom Viridiplantae; phylum Streptophyta; class Gnetopsida; order Gnetales; family Gnetaceae; genus Gnetum; species Gnetum montanum. Next base: position 649,808 of record MNCI01022307.1, read on the forward strand.
TGACGAGAAACTCCTATGACAGTCCCGGTTTTCACGGCTACAATTTTCGATACGTTACTGTGTTTTCGGACGAGTTCAGCAAGAACTGAACACGTTTAATACCTTACTTTAATTTGCAGGCGGATGGGAATTGCAAAACGTCTGGTGCAGGAGCTGGAGCAATGGCTGACGAACGAGGGAGCCGAGTACGCATACATGGCGACGGAGCAGAGCAACGAAGCATCGCTGAAGCTCTTCACAGAGAAGCTCGACTACAAGAAATTCAGGACGCCGGCGATTCTGGTGCATCCAGTGCACGCCCACGCCAAGAAACTGAGCTCCGACACCAGAATCCTGAAACTGAACACGGAGTCAGCCTCGGAGCTATACAAAACCTTCGTGTCCAATCGTGAATTCTTCCCGGCGGACATGGCGGAAGCCGTGCTGGCCAACAAACTCAATCTCGGCACTTGGGTCGCATTTTCGGGAACAGAAACCGGCAAAAACTGCCCAAACTTCAGCAATTCAGGGCAAGGATTTGTGCTTCCGCAATCGTGGGCGATGCTGAGCGTCTGGAACAGCGCAGGAGTGTTCAAGTTTGAGGTTGCAGGCGCGTCGCTGCTGTCGCGCTGGTTCTGGGCGGCCACCAGATTCGTGGATCGGAGGCTCCCGTTTCTGCAAATTCCGTCGGTTCCGGACGTAACGGCGGAGCCGTTCGGCGTTTACGTGCTGTTCGGCGTCCACGCCGAGGGCCCCCGCGGAGCAGATCTCGCGCGGCAGCTCTGGTGTTTCTGCCATAACCAGGCCAGAAGCTGCTCCGCAGACGGAATCCGTTTCCTGGCCGTGGAATTGGCCAGCATGGATCCGGTCCGTCCCCTGATTCCTCAGTGGCCCAAGCTCTCCTGCGAGCAGGATATCTGGTGCATCAAGAAACTTCCCGCAGCAGATAAACATGATGATGATGAACATGACGAGTGGATCAAATCGCGGCCGCCCTTGCAGATGTTCGTGGATCCTCGAGATTTCTGAGAGACTGAGATTTGGTTTTATTTTTTCCTTTCTCTTTTTCGGGTTTCGATTTACGGTACGTAGTAGTAGTGGGTCGTATTACCGCTGTCAAATCAGGATCAAGATCCTCAAGATCACCAAGACGCTGCTGCAGCTGCTGCTACTGCGAAATTTGAGGTGTGAATAATTCGGACGAGGAATGGGCGCGGAATGGCGCGCTCTCTCTCTCTTTCTCTCTGTGGGTGTTTTCTGTAATTTTGTTTTCCAGAAGTGGTCGGAGTTTTTGGTGGGGTTTTTTGGCTGCCGAATTTGCAGTTTTGTACAGTGAAGTGAAATGAATGATGATGATGAAGAAGATGAAGATAAAGATGCGGATATGTGGATGAGTTTTTGCAGAGACAGAAACACAGAGCCGACATGGAGAAGAAGAAGAGAGAATGGGTTATGTGTGTGTTTTGGGATTTTGCAGCAGACGTTTTTTTGTCTCGCCCAGAAAACAGGGAACATTTGTCGGCCAAGGACAATGAACTGAAGCAACACTGAACTCTGCTTCTGATTCTGTTGTGTACTCCGGATCAGTGTTGTGTTTGTTTGTTTGTTTGGCATTTTTCTCTGATTCTTTGTTTTTTCACTTTTTTTCTGGGTTTGCTGTTTTTTCCAGCGGCGGTACTGTTTCGTACTGGTACAGCGCAGACAAGAAACGAAATCTTAGACGCATATGAATGATACGGCCCATATTTTGCTGTGTTATTTTTCCCTTTTATTTTTTTTTCCTGTTTTTAAGCCTTTTTCATATGGTCGCCTCCTCCTCCTTCTGTATCTTGTAATATTGTTTGCCTTCTGATTTGTGTAAAAATTACCAGTAATCATGATCTCTGGTTTGGGTAACGAGAATGATGCAAAACAAAAGTCGCTGCTAACGATTTTTGAAGCTTTTCTCTATTTGGTAAAACTTTTCGTACATCATCATTATGCGTTAGTTAATGAATGTTAAAATAAAAAATTTTAAAAACTTGTCTCCACAAGACGCCATCAATTTTAACATGGAAACGTAATCTTGAATCGTTTTGATTCTGCGTGATTCTTTCCATCAATGGAGATCTTTTTACGGCATTGGCTGACGAGTGTCACGTAGCACAACGCAAAGTTTTTAAAACCATCTTTGACTTAACAAAAACTAAGGACGGACCCAATCAAGGGTACACGGTACTTTACCAACCCCAATAATCTATAGGGAGTCCAAGTCTGAAATATTAATCCGAAGGAAAAAATTCAGAATGCCCACTGAAAAATCAAGAAAAGAAGTTCAGGCTTAATAACATTTACATCATATAATCTACGAGCATATATCAAAGATTATATAATAAGTCAATACAAGGGTTGGTAGTTTTAACAACAATATCAAAGAGCATTTGAATCACTTAAGAGACCAATTAATAGCAACACACAAATGCTGCCAACAATTCACACACACAACTAACTAGGATGTATCCCTAAAGCTACATGCATGTACCTTTAACCTCGTTCTTCGAAGAGTAGGGGAGGTGCCTACATTAAAGGCCCTAGTGGTGGTTGTCTACATATCCTTGTAAGGAAGTATGGAAATAATCGTAGCTATGTAATTCTCAAGAAGGTGTAATGGTTAAGTTAGCAATAAACTTAAGGTAAATCTTTGTACTTCTTCCAACCCTCAAGGAAGCAATCTTCAAACATGCAATAAGACACACTCTTGTATAGCAATTAATCATTCTCAATCTTAACATTAACGTATTTAAAGCATTATAAAACATTTTAATTCAAAAATTTTAACTCTAAAAATCTTTTGACTTTTATTTGCCTAGTAAAATGAAAATGTTGGGATGCATTTTGTTATTATGTTTTCCAACCATGTAAAAAGGTAATGGTGGAATCAACAGGTAGTAGCACTCATATTATATACAATAGTATATTATATACATATCTTGGGATGTTATTTTTCTCTTATAATATGAATCATTCTAATCATTGATTGAAAAAATTTGATTGGATCATAAAGACATTTTAGAAATTGCAAACTACAAAGAAGTATATAGCATAAACTTATGAGCTTGAAATCATAGGTAACCTTAGGTCACAATGATCTTGAAGTTTATAGCATATAATAAGGTGTTGGCCTAATGGTAAAGGTTTTGGCTTGGTAACCCCAAGTCACAATTTAGTTTTAGTTTCATTAAATATATAGATACTTAAAAACAATAATGATATCAATGGATTCATAAGGAAGTTTTATAGCTTAATGAATAGAATATTTAGAAGTACAATTCCCTATTTTGATTATAAGTTAATAATGATGTCAATGGAAAATGAAACGTGGTTTCATAAGGAAGTTTTATGGCTTAATAATGAAATATTTAGAAGTACAATTCTCTATTATAAGTAGGTGTGCATCGTGGTCAAACACACTACTTCAAAAGCTTTGGGAAATATATGAAATTGAAGCTTTATTAAGTCCAAAGACTCATAAGATCTATTGGATAGATAATACATTTGCATGATAAATAAAGATAGACTCTATAAATTGACTAAGCACCAATGGGGACAACAACTAAAAAAAAAACACACACACACTCACACACATAACTCATCTTTAAGGGCTCATGACCTACAAATGCTCTCTTCTTAGGGGAGTTAAATCAATCTTCCGCTTTGAATTCTAAGATGATGCAAACTTAAGCCAAGCTTGCTAATAGCATTTGATACTTGATTGGAATTGTAGTTGAGAGATTGTGAGCTTCTACATCTCATTTACTAGATATAATGTGATGTAAATAAAATTCTTCCTTGCCTTTTACATTAGATCATATCTATGTTAAAACCATTTGCTTGATTAGCTAGCAAATATGCTTACAATTTTGCTACATGTCTCCCAAGAGATATTCCATTTTCTCAACTATTATATTCCCTAAAAATGTCAACCATAGTCTCATGAATCTTCAAGAAGTATTTTAAAGAATTTTTCTTGGCTTAAGATATGCAAGCTATGATTGTATGTAATAAATTGGCACAAGGCTTCTACTTCTAAAGGTAATACATCACAATCGCGTAATAACATTGAGGAAAGTGTTTGTACTCTTCACCTTTAACTTGTTGAGAAGAAAAGTTTTTTTGCACTCTTTCAATACCTTTCCTGTGGCAAAATAAAATAAGAAAAAATGCAAATGTGATAGGCAAATAGTAACCAAAACAACAACACACAGAATTTACTTGGAAACCCCAAATCAGGATGAAAACCATGGGCAAAAGCAGAGAGTTAATTCATTAGATCAAAGATTGAGAGTGTACAATAGGGGAGTGATCCCAAAAAAAGGGAGTGCAAAGGGTGTTTACATAAAAGGAAGTGAAAACAACATCCCTTCAACTTTCATAATGCCCGACCCTTCAACTTTTATAATGAGTGACCCTTTAACTTTTGTAATGGTTGATGATGGGAAGCGATATCGCATGGGCCGCGATATTGCATCCGTAGCGATATCGCATCCCCTGCAATATCGCGTAAGCAATATTGCATCTTCCCTATGATATTGCGTATGCGATATCGCAGTCCACCGCAATGTCTATAAATAAGAAGTGGCTCTCCCTTGTTTGACAGTTAGAAATTAGATTGTAGTGAAACTATGGCAGTTTGATCCCTCCAGAGTTAGATTATTTTTCCAGTGTCTGCCCACAGTGTGGTGAATGTAATTGTACGACATTCTTTATTCAAGTGTGACGTACTTGGACGCGCACATGACTGGCAATAAAGATCGAGATTACTTCATCATTGCAGCATTCACTTTGTTATTTATTTGTTTATTTAATTATTATTTACTGCTTTTTCCTCTCACCCTTATCTCCTAGTAACGCGGAATGAGTACGACTTGATTACGAGCATTTAAGTGTGACTACTTGGTATCCTAGTGGCGTACCTAAGATCTACGCTTGGTAATCCCAGTGGTAGTCGTGCACGAGGTCCAAGATGTGTACGGATGATCAAGGAATCGGCTGCTCATCGCACATAGGCTAGATTAGATTTTCTTACCCTTTTCTTCCTAGCTTAGCTTAGTTAATATTATTTTTCATTACCTTCAGGAGTAGCATTAGATTAGGAAACACATCATACACCTCACTCTAGACTAAACCATACATGACAAATATAATACTAGTCCAGGTGGGAAGACAGCGAACTACGACCTAAGGTTAACAATCTAGGTGCCACAACTAGTCCGTCTACGGAGTTCGACCGAATCGCACATGAAAACGCTTGTATTCGTATGGTTGAGTGTAGGGGTATCTCCACCACTCATCAGTTGACCTTGTCAACTTCTGTAAAGGTTGACCCTTCAACTTTTGTAGCAGTCAACCCTTCAACTTCTGTAGCAGTTGACCCTTCAACTTTCATAATAGTCGACCCTTTAACTTCTATAACGATTGACCCTTCAACTTCCATAACAGTCGACCCTTTAACTTCTATAATGATTAACCCTTCAACTTTCATACGGTCGACCCTTCAACTTTCGTAATGATAGACCCTTCAACTTTTGTAACGACCAACCCTTCAACTTTTGTAACAGTTGACCCTTCAGCTTCCATAATGGTTGACTCTTCAACTTCTGTAATAGTTGACCCTTCAGCTTCCATAATGGTTGACCCTTCAACTTCTGTAATAGTTGACCCTTCACCTTCTGTAATGACTAACCCTTCAACTTCTATAATGGTTAACCTTTCAACTTCTATAACGACTAACCCTTTAAGTTTTGTAATGGCTAACCCTTCAACTTTTACAATGGTCAACCCTTCAACTTTTGTAATAGTTGACCCTTTAACTTATGTAATGACCAATCCTTCAATTTTTGGTACTATGCAACAGCAAAAAACTAGAAATAGAATTCAGGTCACTGCACCATACTCTAACATTTCCAAAGTTTAGCATTGAGTCTAGGTTCCCAAACAACACATCCATACAATACAATAAGTTAGATGATAGTTTGAAAATTTTACTTTCTAACCTTCCAAGCCTAGAATCCTAAATCCGTACACTTGCTTTTCTTTTTTTGAAAGCATACATAGCCTTGAAACCCCATGCTATTCTTTCTTTGATGCACTTCCCCCACATGTAATTGTTCATATAAATGAGACCCAGATATTTAAAAGAATATACTATTTGCATATTCGTACATGTAAAATAGAAGTTATAATAGGTATTTCTTGTACGCTATCATCAATTTGGTTTTATCCACATTCACTTGAAGACTAGATGAGTGACTATAATTTTCTAAAATTTGTAACATGTTTTGGATACCTTCTATATTAGTAAAGATTAAGGTAACATCATCTACATACAAAAGAATATTCACTACTTGGTATCTAGTTTTGATAGCATTACTATCTTGCCTAGTGCATAACCATTCCTACATTTCATCAATAATTATACCAAAAAGAGTTGGAGAAAGTAGACAACCTTAACTCCTTAACATTTATGATGCATAATTAGCAAAGTTTCAAAGAGTGGAGGCCTTATTTCAAAGGAAACCTACTTAGCAACTACTATTCCTTAATATTTGTGAGGCATAATTAGCAAAGCATGAATGAAATCTCATCATTTAAAAGTTGAAGCACATAGATATCTATAAATTCCTTACAAAGAATGATTATTAGATAATTATAATAATGATCAATTCAAGAAGCTCTTTGAACCTTTATTGGATATATGATTAGCATTAGATTCTATGCTTAAACATAATTGAATCCAACCTATTTCTTTACTGTTTTAATCAATCATATCAATTTTACTATCTAATAACAACTTTTATATATTTAACAGATGGCTACTAATGGCTTTTCCCCCTAGTTCCTTCTACATAAGAAGGTAGATGTGGCCTACTACACAAGATTGTTCCACCACAAGGCTACTTCACTACCACCACACCTATGAGCAAAGGCAACAATTAAATTACAACCTCCCAACTGAAAGATGAGTGTCTTGACCAATGTGCTAAATAGGTGAATTTACAGTTTAAGTAATTGCAATGTTCTTTTATGAGGTTTTCAATTAGCTTAGTTTTTACGTCCCTCCTATTTAAGCAACTTTTAATTTGGTACATGCTATTTTTTTGAAGTGCAAACTTCTTGACTATTTGGCCCCCTAAAATATACAGTCTACTTTTAAGATATAGAAGCAAGACAATATTTTGGTAAAATTTAAAGAAGACTAAGAAGGTGTCTTAAGTGTGATGAACAATAAAAGTGCAATTTTGTAAGAGCTTCATTGACTAAGCTTTTGTTGCATCCACCCATTTTCATTGACACAATCACAAAAAAGTGCTTATAAATACAGTTCATCCTTTATGAATTGGCATCATTTTGGTGAGCAGTGTAGCCAAACTCTTCAAGTTTGTTTTCGTAGTCTTAGTAATAAGGTAACAAGTGCCCACAACATGAATTTGAGTTGATTGTATGACATTTTATTCAAGTGATATTGTACTTGAACACAATTCATGATGGACACTAAAATCAAAATTAATAGTTTACAGCAGCAAAGGTTTAAAAACTTTAATAATCATCAATCCGGGTATTTCTTGTTTGAAAAGTTGTAAGTTAGATTCTTATTTTAACTGATGAATAAATGTAACATAAAGTAGACTTGTGGTAAGAAACTACAGTATATTAACATAAGCTCTGGACACATTCAGGAAAAGGAATCGAACCTACATCATCATCATGCCACCGCTGAGTAAAACAAAAGTGTGGCAGACCACAAAGTCATTGCAGGGTCGTCCAGCAACAATAAAATCTGGTCATCATCAGCAAAAGTACAACAATAATGGTTTTTCTTATTACGGTTATGTTCTTTCCCGTTCTGTTCCAGTTACCGGGAATAATTCTTGTGATTGTTACTATTCTTTTTCTGTTGCTTCGTCTGTTTCCTCCTCCAATTTGCCGAGCCGAGCCGTCCACAGGATTTGCAGTATTCTTGGATGATCCAACATGAATATGAAGCATCAATTGCAGCGTCTTCAGCGGCATCTCACCTGCGTTTCGATCTACAGGCTTGGATTCCGCATGAGGAGCAGCAACAAAATCAAGGTTGTGCTTAAGGTTCTGGTTCTTTATCCTGCATTTCTTTCTTATCGGACAATTCTCTTGTAAATTTACATTCTATCACGTCACTCGATTTTTTCTCTCTATTTTCACTATTTTTTTTTTTAAAAACCGCGTTGCTTCTCCTTTGGCACTCTATAATTTGACTATTTTTTTTAAAAAAACCTAACGGTCCGCCGTTAGAGAAAATAATAATGCTGACTCGACATTGTTTCGGAACTCAAAAGTATAATTTACAAGAATTAGCCTAGCGTACGTGTAGATTCTTCCTCTAACAGCCAGGCCAGGTTTAAAATTGATTTTTGGAAATTCAAACCGTTTTAAATTGTTTGTTTTTAACTACGTTTTCACGCAAAAATAATAATTTCCAAAAGCGGTGACGAAATCTTATTTTATTCGTTGTTTTTTAGTTTAAAGGTCATTGAAAAATCTTAACCAGGGAAATGTATCCGAAGGTAGCTAAGTACGTCATTTTTGAATGGTAGTTTATATTTAATAAGTTTTGATTTAAGATCTTCCTCCCTCGCGTCCGCGACGTATTTCTCTGACATTTTTGTCCTGAATTTCCGGGGAGTGGCTGCATAGCAAACAAAATAATTTATTTGTATATTCCATGCTTTTCTGTAATTAAATTTGTTTAATGTAGTAGTTGTTTTTGAGGGAAAGTCTAGTCATTTAGTCATTTATATAAGAATAAGAGTGAACCCAAATTTAGCAATTACAATAGGAGTATCATCATGGAGTGAAGAAGATCCTCCAACAAAATAGAGAAACACCTAGATCATAAAGTCAACCGAGAACCAAACCATTAGAATGACCATAAATCCCATTTCTAACTAACCAGAAAACCTTAGGGCATTCTTATAGGGCATTGAAACCAAAACCAAAAGATAGTCATGTGCAACTTCATAAAGGTCATTTAAAACAGAAGAACACGAAATTTACAAGCAACAGATTGGCTCATCTCCCAAGGAGTCATAAGTGTTGAACATTTCCATCATGCATTCATGGATATTTTTCCACAAGTGAAAGATGGTGAATGCTTATTATTTAGGTTTTTTATTCCAAGTGTGATTAATTTTTTAGTTAGTAGTGGCTATTATTTATTATATGTGATTTTCTTAAGTTTATCTATTGTAGTATGTAGTCGACATTGTTGTTATCCTAGCATTGTCCCAACACAATGGAGGTTGGTAATATATTTAATGCAGTTACAATTCAAGTTATTTATTTTTCTATTGCTAATATATTTATTATGTTATTTGGTTGTATTTTTAAACTTCTTTTGTTATATCTAACTACACATTATTAATATATGTGATTTAGTTCTTTGTTTCATTTATGTTATTTCTTTTAATTTTTATATACTTGCACTATATCTTGATACATAAGTTGTACATAATGTTAGACCCTAAGAAAAGAATAAGAATTTTATCTAAAAATTCAAAGTATGAGATGTTAGATCCCGAAAGAATGGATGTTGGAATGTGAAATAAGTGAAACATAGGTACACCCTAAGATATATAGTCCAATTAGAACTTTATATAACTTAGCATTGCTCACCAAAATCAAACCCATGACTTGGGGCTTCCAAAGCAAGTGTCTTAGTACTAGGCTAACACATCATTATTTAAATCCCAAAAGAATAACTACAAGTACACTCTAAGACATATGGTCAACATAATACTTTTAGAAGCATTATAGAGGAATATAATAATGCCTCAAGTCAGGTGGTTTAAGTAGTTATCTTATTATCTTCTTAGGTAAGAGGTTACCAGTTTGAGTTGTACTTTAGGTATTTTTATATTCCTATAATAGATACATGTCTTAGGATGTTCCTATAGCTAAATTATTTTAGGTTCTTACAACCCTCTCGATGCCTTAAGTGTGGCTAAAAATAGTAACCTCTTGTCTAACAAGATAATTATCACAAGAATGTATAGTACATTGGATCACAAATTAATACATTACTTGTACAAGTTTTTAGTTTTGGCTAATTTTGGTTGAGAGGCCAACTACCAATCATAGATTAGAAATGCTAAATAATGTTTTGTCCATAATGCTTAGGGGGTGCCTATTGGTAATGCTAAATAATATTATGTCTATAATTTTCCAGGGAGAGCCTATAAGTAACACTAAATAATATTCCTTTCATAATGTTAATAATGAGGTGTTAGCCTAGTGGTAAAGACTATTGATTTCAAAACTCAAGTTAAAGGTTCAATTTTGATGGATAATGCTGAGTTATCAAGTTCTAATAGGATTATATATATTGAGGTGTACCTATATTATAATTATTTTAGGTTCCAACATTCCCCCACATCCCATTCGTTCTGCCTGCACCCCACATCTTTTCCATCAAGAATGCCAACATATTTACTCCTAGTGAATTTGTGTCTTCTATATTATATCTTCATATTACAATGCACAAGGAATGAAATTTGAAAGGGTAAGGGAAGCATGCATGGAAAAAAAATAATCCATGAGAATTCAGAAATATTTTACAACATAAGATTTATTACCAAACTTGGAATTAATTATACTTTTTATCATGCAATCACAATAGTTTGACCAAAATTATTATAGAATACATTGAATTTCGTAAAAGGGAGAATTGAATAATTTTCAATACATTAGATGAAAGAGTGCTTAGAGATATTATTTGGTGAGCCTTGTAGAGGAGACATCCCAGATAAATATATTTAAATGATTCAAGACATGTATTAAGGAGCTACCACTAAAATTAGAACAACTTGTACATTAAGGAGTCTATGTGATGAATCACCAAATAAGTGACCGAATATCAGACCCATGATATCAGACCCACGATATCGGACCCTCGATATCAGATATGCGATATCGAATGGGCCAAGCAATATTGGACACGCGATGTCGGAACCTGTCTCGTTGGCTATAAATAAGAGACAAGGATGCTTGGTTTGGAAGGAGTTTTTTTAGTCCGTTAGCTGAAGTTTTGTAGTTTTTCTATTCTAGAGTTAGAATTATTTCTGAGTGCCCACAATAGGAGTCATAGAGTGAATGGATCTTTATTCGAGCATTATGTACTTGAGCATACCTTGTGTCCGGAAATAAAGACTAACTCTGTGATAAACCTTGCAATATTCAGAATAGCTTAATTATTGCATTTAATGTTGTTTACTGTTATTTGATGCTTTTAGTAGTTAATTAATGTTGTTTCCATAGAATTATTAATTATCAATTATCAATGAATTAACACACTCAGCACGACCTCTTCGAGCATATGTGGAACACTTGGTAACCCAGTAATGACTAGCGTTTGGTAATCCTAGTAATGTTACATTGGTTTAGGATGTGTCTGGAGAGTGGGAATGGATGCTGGTGTTAGGATTTGATTCACATTAGAGTTATAAAAACCCATCAGTTAATTAAATCTTTTCATTGCACACACTTAGGAGACTAAGATAGAAAATATAAAAGAAAAACATAAAAATCATACACATAAAATTTACTTAACCATACAATTGTGCCTTACAAGTAAGCTTGGGAAGACAACAACTGCATAACTCATCATTGTTCTGTGTAGGTGCATAAGCACTTAATCCTTGGAGTTTGACCGGATCGTGCGTGAATGCTTGTATTCGTATGGTTGGGCGTAGGGGTACCTCACCGCTCATCATTGGCACCATTGCCGAGGATTTGTTTGTTTGTGTGCTAATTAGAACTTAGGAAATCCTTCTATCATTGGAATGAACCCTTAAAGTTACCTATCCTACAATCATCGGAAAAGAGTACCACACACTGAGTAATCAATCATGTCTCCTTATTCTTATAAAAGTGCTTCACCGACTAGGTCTAATACCATGAACAATTGGAGACGAGGTACACATGATGATCCACTAGTGCCCCAATAGTTTCACATGGTATACGCTCATCCTGATGAGTATGAACCAAAATTTACCTTTATCCTCCACTAGGATGAATAGCTATGATGGCGTGATTTAGGAGGTAACATAGTATTACCTCTCGATCGCTCAATCCCAAGCATGCTTCTTCGTGCTCTCACACGAATTGGTACGCAGCACTTACAATTAGAGTACATTGTGCATGAACAAGACTCGAAAGAGTATTGACCCACGGAGGCATAATGCCAGAGGGATCTACAACAGGAGAGACATTACGAATCTGTAAAGGGGAAGTGGTCTCAGGATGTCCTGTATGTTCTAAGTGAAAACAACGATGGTGAACTTGTCTTGGGAAGTTTTCCACAAAATGATGTTCCTCTCTTTGACTTCGGTCAAGGAGTTGAGTATTAGAATCTTCACTCAACTATTCATAACCCAGGTTCTGATACCAATAGACATAAACAGTTTGGAAAAGGAACACGAACGCATGATAATGATAGACATTCCAATCGTAACTATGACCAAGGCGACGACCACCAAAGAGATGGTGACAGGTGCTATCATGGTGCCAGTCCTTCTTCCTCTTCATCTCTATCGTCTTCTTCCCCCTCTCCTTTAGGATTTGAATGCAATCACAAAGGGAAAGACCATGAGGACAATGGTAAGCGAAATAGAAATCACCAAAAAAACAGTAGAGAAAGGGGATGAGGGCATTCTAGAGAGACACATCACGAAAGAAGGGAGAGTAGGGAACACTATAGGCATCATAAAAACCATAGACAACATGATCACGATGAACCCCTACTCACCACTCGAAGTATGTTAAACATAATAGAGGCTGTTAGGATCCCAACAAGGCACCAGAAAGATAGTAGGATCAAAAGACTAGACATGAATAACATCCCACGATTTGAAGGGGGATACAATGTTGATCCTAAAAATCATTTACAAGCATTCCACGATGCATGTGCCTTGAAAAATATAGAAAATGAGTGGCAAAAGCTAAAGTTTTTTCCACGAACACTGATCAAGGAAGTAGAAAGCTAGTACCGATCCTTAGAACCAGAATCCATTCGTCAATGGAGTACCATGTTGGAGCTATTCAATGATAAGTATCAAATGTACTCCTAAGTGTCGAACTTGCGTAAG
>MNCI01022307.1:669806-685772 GCA_015680685.1 Gnetum montanum
AGACTAAGATAGAAAATATAAAAGAAAAACATAAAAATCATACACATCAAATTTACTTAACCATACAATTGTGCCTTACAAGTAAGCTTGGGAAGACAACAACTGCATAACTCATCCTTGTTCTATGTAGGTGCATAAGCACTTAATCCTTGGAGTTTGACTGGATCGTGCGTGAATGCTCATATTCGTATGGTTGGGCGTAGGGGTACCTCGCCGCTCATCACTGTTCTTAGTTTGTTCTTAACTTCCATTATTATGGATGAATTAACAAAAGACTTATAAGATGAACTCCTTTGGTATATGCTATTTGTAGGGGGGTGGGGGGTGTCGGACCACAAAAAATGAATAATAATATTTAAAAAATTTAGAGTACATCAAATCATCAAAGAGAAAGTTTAAAGAAAAAGCTCAATGGTTTTGGGGATGCCTTTTTAGGTTTTCATCTTGATAACTAATCTTGAAAATCCTTCCCTCTAGGATAAGAAAAGAATCACGCCTTACCCTTACTTAGAAGTGCCCTTATGGGTTTTCACTTCTTACTAAAGGGTTTCTTGTAAAGACAAGGAGAAAACTCTTTCTAAAGAAAAAAGAATACATCAATTAGAGATGAAAAAAAAGTAGTAAGAAAAGATAAAAGCTTCTTATCCTTGAGCCTTGAAAACAAAAAGAAATTATTAATATAGAAAACAAATTAATTATTCAACTTTCACTAGGAGCTTTTTTGCTTGAAGTTGTAGCTAAAAAGCAACATCTTTAAGAATTTAGCATTTGACACCTAAAGAGAGATCATAATTATTGATGAGCATCAAAGTGTCATGTCAATGGGCCCCTGTTGACGTGGCCTTGTCAACGTAGCCCCATCTACATAGTGTTGCCCCATCGACGGGGTTACATCGACGTAGCATTTACTACGTTTATGGGGCCTCGTTGACATAGCTCCATAATAAGGTCTATAAGTACATGCTCACTAGCTATGTTTATAGGAGTTCAAGTCATAGTTGTAGCAGAGCTCTTGTAGTTTTATCATTTGAGAGTTAGAATATTTCTCTAAGTGCCAATAGTAGGAGTTAGAAAGTATACGGATCTTTATTTGAGGATTGATGTACTTGAGCACACCAATGTGAATAGAAATAAAGATAAGCCTTTTGATCAAACATTGTGGCACTTGAAATATATTAATGATTTATTTTTGCATTTATTGTTTTCATTAATTATGCAATTAATTAAGCTAAACTAGGCTTTAATTGATTAAATAAGTAATTAAGCTAAATATATTAAACACATAAGTATGACTGCTTCAAGAGTAACATATAACACTTGGTAATCCCAATAGCACTTAATGCTTAGTAACCTAGTGATGAGTGGCGAGGTACCCCTACATTCAACCATACGAATCACAAGTGTTCACACATGATCTGGTCAAATTTCATGGATGGGACTAGTTGTGGCATCTAGATTGCTGTGCCTTAATCATAGTTTGTTGTCTTCCCACTTGGACTAGTGGTATCTTTGTTATGTATGGTTTAGTCCAAAGTGAGGCATATGATGTTTATTATTTTATATTATTTATAGAGGTCTTCAAGAATCCACTGAAGATGATTCTTTGTGTTGCTGCTAGCGGTGGCAGACTTCCAACCTTGATTTTTATGTCGATGCTTCTCTAGTTATGCAGAACATTCTTGAAGGATGGNTGGTGGCAGACTTCCAACCTTGATTTTTATGTCGATGCTTCTCTGGTTATGCAGAACATTCTTGAAGGATGGACTAAAATTTCTTCTCATGGTCCCATGGATCTAGCAAACATGCGATGCTTGAGCTACTATCTTGTATGTGCTACAGTTTGCCCATGGTCATATCCTCTGTTGTCCCTCTCTTGGCTTTGTTTTCGTGCTTGCCAAAAGACCTTCTTTCTTAGATGTTTCTTTTAGCATCACTTGTTGTCACCAAAGGATCAACATTAGTTGTGGTAAATTTTCCTTAAGAATTAACCCTTCTTGGATCCCTTAGTTTTCTTTTAAGCACAAGGTGATTACAGAATACTATGCCCAAGGCTATGAGGTAACTAAAATCATCAAGATATTCACATTTTTTTGATCAATTACTATTAGTTACCATGATGTTAAAAAATAGGATGTTGGAAACATTTCAAAAATTTTAAAGCAGGCATCCATAGCCTCCATGACTAATAAGCATAACTCCAGAAGCACATAGGTTTTGGAATAATTGAAACTGAAGGTCTAATTTAGAATATGATCAAGAAATATTAATGGATATGGAAATAGAAAAGTAGGAAAAATTTAATGAAAAAGATGAGAAGTAGTCCCAAAACCATGCATAAATTCAGAGAAACTGTTAGTGATGTTTTGGAAGATGTGAAGGTTAGTTCAAAGCGATGATCAACAAAAGTTATGCAAGTGGGTCCTTCCCAAAGTAGGCTCTTTCCATATGCAGAACCACTTCTGTTGATGTCCATTAGCACCCAAGAAGATAAATGTAGACCATGCCTTTGTTCCAAACAACATATAATTACCATGGTTAGGATGGTGCACTATACTACACAAAACCAAAAGGCTCATAATCACATGCAGTAGTAAGGTGAATAATGGAATGAGAAGGGATTGCAGAGATCAAGATGTAAGGTACTTGACCATGTTCACAATAGGTTCTTGTGACAAGTGTGATTAAAATGATCAACATACCTATCCATCTAAGTTCATACCAAGTCCATACCATGAACATTGACCTCACATTGATGTGTTCCATCCTAACAACCACCCTGAGTCCACAACCACCTCAAAGAATAATCATCACTCCAAAAAGAGAAGAAAAGAGAAGAAGGAAGGAAGGGCCTTAGTTAGAGGGGTGCCTTCAGGCATGGGTAACATGTCTTTCTAGCCCTAGAACCACTGCTTGTAGCCCATTATTGTATCTAAAGGATGTTCTTTGAATTTCCATCATTGTTTATTGTTTTTTGTCTTTTCCCTCTTTTTTTGTGTTTTTTGTTTTGTTTTGTTTTATTTTTCAATGGGAATCACACCATGCAAAGACAAAGCTTCCTTTTTATTGGTCAATAGAGAAATGATGATACATTCTAAGAGGAGTCATAAACCACATAAAGGAAGTCAAGAAGAGAATCCAACAAGTTCCCTTGAGTTCACATCCTTTGCCATTCCCACTTGGTCATTCCCTCTTTTTTTAAGGTACAATAATCATTGATTAATTTTAGTTTTATAAAAGAATAACCAAATTGCTTGCATGAAAAAGACCTTTTATTCAAAGAATTGGAGGGACAAATGAGGTGGTCTCACTACTTTACACAATTACTTACCCAATCATCCTGATAGCATAGCACAAAAAACCCAACACATAGTGTTGACTTTTGCATCATGACTTGGCAATTTTATTAATAAAAACATAAAAGACATTCATAAAGCATAAAGAGAATGACTCAAGAAAAGAGAAAAATATAAAGAAAAGAAAAATATTAAGAAATGAAAAACATATGAAGAATCAAAAAATTCTAAAACTAATAAGCAAATCAGTTACTTCCATGCATCTTTGAACAATTTTATATTCTCATTTTCAAGCCACTGTGTGTCTTTTGGTTTAGTGGCTATTGCATAGAATGGCTTTTGCTCACACACTTTCTCTTGAACTTTATGGTGGGCTGGTATAGGGGTTGTGTTAATATTTTGAACTTTTGGCCCACAACTACAACCTTTATCATTATTGGTGATGCATGAATTCTTTTGTCTCTCCATAATGATAGGTTTATCATTTATGTCTTGTGTTGGAGTGGTGATGATTATTGGCTTTTTCGTATGATTAGAAGACATCATTTTTGTGAGGAAGGTTGTTGCATCAGATTGGCCTTATGTTGGTTTAGGTGATGTAGTAGGTCCATGAGTGTTTTGCTTTGGCTTAAAACCTTTCCTCCAAAAGGGATGTTTTCGAGACTTTGGTTGAGATATACTAGCATTATCATTTACGTGTATATTTGTGGCACAAGTGGTATTCTCTCATTGATGTTGTGATGTTGAACCTTCTTGTGTTGTTGGAGGTGACATATGTTGGAGGTGACATATGATGGAGGTGAGTATAAAAATATTGAGGATATGAGGCAGGGTGAGAGGTGTGAAGTGGTGATCTCCTCTAAGATGTTCCAAGATAATGATATTTGGGAGAGTGGTAGTGGTGATTTAAAGTAGAGGAAGTAAAAATATTTGGTGAAATAGGGTGTTGAACATAATATCCATGTGGGTTCAGTTAGTAGGAAGGATAGGGTGTCGTGGCCTTCCCCATGATTGTAGTTTTTGCCATTGTAGTTGATGCCAGTGTTGAGGCTGGTAATATGTCTTCCCAGGATAGTATGGTTGGTTATGGGATTATCTAAAATTATTGTGCAAAAGAGGAGATCTCCTAGGCATGTACTTCTATACAAACTTCAGATTTAATGCCCCTGCCCAACTCTTATGTAGAAGCAACAAGATCAGGAAATGGCCCTATGGATGGTCATATATGCAAATGTCACATCCATTATCTTCATTTGTGGTTGAGTCTATAGCCTCACCTTCTTTAGCCATTTTTCTTATTTACTGAAAAGTGTTCTTAGTTTTTTCTTGGTTCTTTTTCCTTCTTTTGTTATGATCACTTGATTTGTTTTGTGCTACTTTCTCCTCTATGATTTGTTTCAAGTTTTACCTTTCTCATTCATTGATTCCAACATCTTATCCAACTCTTCTTTAATCTTAATGATAGAATTTTGTATTGGGAAGGTCCATTGTAAAATCCCCTCATCGAGAGCTACCTCTTTTTCCTTATCATAGATATGGACACTTTTTTTTTTTGCAAAGTTGGGTCCTAGTTATTCCCCTCTACATTCTCTCGTCTACATAGCTCTCCTTCTTCTTTTGCCATATGCTTGATTAACTCTTTGATCTGATGGGTTCATAGCTCATATAATTGACTTGGAGCATACATCCCAAGGGTCTCCCTTATTTCATTACGAAGCCCATGTATGATATGAAAAAGTTGCCTTTCCTCATAGAAACCATGTCTTGGGCATCTGTGTAGTAGCGAATAGTATCTTTCCAAGGCCACTTCCAAGGGTTCATGATTTTCTTGCTTCCACTCTTGGATTTCTTTTCGTAGGTTGGATACTCTCGCATAGGTTTTTTATTTTTCATTGAAAAGTTCTAGCATTGTGAACCATTGGTGAATGGAACTTGGTTCCAATGATTTATACCAACTTTTAGCTTTGTCAATTAGTATCCTAGGAAAGAGCTTAAGCTTTTGCCACCGACTTTCAATGTTGCATAAGGCACAGGCATCATGGAAGGCTTGTTGATGATGTTGTGGATCAGAATCATAGCCTCCCATGAACTTAGGGATATTATTAATATCTAGCCTAGGTAGGAAAATTTCCTTGCGATGCCTGTGAGGTATCTTAATTGCCTCTATGATCTGCATCCAACTCTTAGTGACCAATAAGGGTTTATCGTCATCATACATGTTGTGATGAAAATTTCTATTTCTATTTATTTGATTATGATGATCTTGTTTATGCTCATTGTAATGTCTTTGATTTTTCCCTTAGGTTCAATTTTTATATTTATCTTGACCCCATAGTGGAGCTCTATCTCTATTCCTATGTTCATCTTTGTTAGAACTAGACATTGAAAAGGAAGAGGAAGATGAGGAATTGGGAAAATTTCCATAGCTTCTATAGTTCTCCCCATGGTCCCTTGATTTATCTTTTCTAAGTTTAGAGGAGGTCCTAGGCCTTAAGACCCTCCTTATTCTAATACTTTATCCATTTCCTCTAGGATTTTTTGCACCAGTTGAATGTAGTCTTTGGGTGTAGTAAGGGTCTAAATGAGCATAGGAAACACCTGTTTGAGGTTGTTCACTCCAATTTTCTTTAGTATATATCTTATCATTTATCCTACGAGTGTTCTCATCATATGATTATGGGTCCTATGTGAAGAAGACATGGTTTTGTCTAATAATGTGTGTGACTTAAAATATTAATGTTTTCTAAAAGATAGATCATTAATATCTTTATAGCAATCATGTATAATATAACTAATCTAGATAACTAGCACCATCCTCGACAACGATGCCAATGATAAGCGGCGAGGTACCCCTACGTCCAACCATACAAATTGCAAGCATTCATGCATGATCTAATTGAATTCCATGGATGGGACTACTTGTGGCATTTAGATTGCTATGTCTTGCTTGCAATTCCTTGTCTTCCCACTTGGACTAGTGGTAGCTTTGTCACGTATGGTTTAGTCCAAAGTGAGGCATATGATTTTTATTATTTTATATTTTATTATTTTAAGATTAACAATAGGTTGAAACTCTATTTATAATCAATTCAACTAATCTAATTGCTAATTAATAATCAACTCCCATAACATAAGTATCTGATCCCACTTCCTGTGCACATCCTAAATGCATATAATGTTGCTGGGTTACCAAACGTTAAGCATTGCTGAAATTACCAAGAGTCATACACATGCTCGAAGTGATGGTACTTATGTGCCTAACTAATTAGAATGCATGAAAATGTAAATATTAACTAAGTACATGAAAAGTAAATTGCATGAAAAGTAAATATAATCTAAGTCAAAGTGTTGCAATGAATAAGAATCAATCTCGATCTTATTATTGCTCATGGAATATGTCCAAGTACATTGCCACTCGAATAAGACTTCATACAATTGACTCAAATCCACTCTGTGGGCATTCATTGATTATTTTCTAAGATTACAAAATAAAACTACAAGAATTCAGCTACTCTATTGAGAAAACTATACAAAACTAACTTGAAATCATGAGCCCAAGTGCTATATTTATAGGTTGGCCCATATCCCCCAACATCGGATGTTTGACATCACATCTTAGGCTCCGATGTTGGATACCCGATGTTGGGTACCTAATGTTAGGTACCCAATATCAAGGACTTATTATTGGAGCCAAGATATCAAAGCTTTCTTATTGGAGCCTTGTTATCGAAGCCAGGATATTAGAGCCTTGTTATCGAAGCCAACCAAAAAGTTTACTTTTTATCAGATAACCTAGCCAATTGATGATTCATCACCCATCAGCATTGTATGCATTTAGGTTATGTACGGAAAGTGGGATTAAATACTTATGTTAGAATTAGTTAGAGATTCCTTAATTAGTGGATTAAATTAGCTATTAAATTACTTCATTTCTCTATTTTAAAGCACCAAGAACATAAAACATAAAATAATAAAAATCATATGCCTTGATTACACCTAACTGTACCTTTGTACATCACAAGTGTAATTGGGAAGACAACAGATGATTGTTAGAGCAAATTCAATTCCTAGAGGCTAGTGCACCGGAAGACATAGAGTCCATGGAATTCGATTGGATCATGCGTGAATGCATAGTGATTCATGTGGTTGAGTGTAGGGGTACTCGCTGCTCATCAGTTATGCTCTTGTTGTTGAAAAATAACTTCCCATTGAAGCTTCCAAATAGAATAGATAACTAGTCATTGAAGATAATTTTAAATGAAAGAAATGAAGTAAACAAAGTAGGCTAATCACTAAGAATGACACCATTAAAAATTACAAATTTTAGGAAATGTAGGAGCTCTTCAAATATATTTTATTTTCTTCATCCAAAAGTATGATAATAATTTCATTTTTTAGGCTTTATTGAATTGGTTATGAATAAAATCATTCTTTGTAATAATTTTATAAATAGTTTTTGAATTAAGAGAAAAAATATATCTATCATCCTTCTAAAAAATGTGTTCAAAAGCTTAATACAAATTTTTTTTAACTTTAAATAAATTCTCAAGAATAGAAATAATTTTTTAAAATTCATTTTCCTCTTTCTATTTAAACTATAAAGGCTAGAAGCTTCATTCCAAGTAATCCATCTATTATGCATACATAGATAAGAAATTGAAGTCATACCAAATCTACTGCAAGTGGTACACAATCTAGATGCATTATAATCAAAGCTCCTTCATTAAAAGGAAGCTACTATGCACTAATTTTCTTAAGCATATCTTCTAAAATTATAATATGATTGTATTTCCAATGTTTACTAAGCTTGCACCATGTCTTCCAAATCTTCTTAAGAATGGAAAAACTAGGAATAGAAATTCCTTGAGAAAAAATAAGACAATGAAGAAAGTTATTAGAAGATAAGCTATTATCATTCTTAGGATTTTATTGCATAAGTCTATTTGTTAAAAGGAGCATCCAAACATTGTCTCCAATAATGCACTTTTCAATTCATTTTGCTGTAATAGAAATACCTTGGTTACAATAATTAATGAGGCCATGTCCTTTATCTTTCTTGCTACTAGTGCAAATATTCCAAGAAACTTAAGAAAAACCTTTTCTATATATCTTAGCAGACCAAAGAAACTAATGGATAACATGATCAATTCTCTCATAAGAAGTTTTAGAAGGAGCCCAATAATTGGAGTAATAAACATGAGTTAATTGAAGAATTTGATTAATAACTAAAACTTTGCAAGCAATGGTGGGATTTTTTTTTCATTTATTAAGATTCTTTTTAATTTTATCAACCACATGATTCCAAAAAATAGTAAGACTATGATTCAGAGAAAAAGGTATTTCTAAAGTTGTAAAGATAGTACCTTTTCCCAAGATTTTCCAAGGCTTAAGAGTAATCCACTCATCAATATTTTCATTACAATAAATAAGAAATTTTTTCCAATTGATTCGAGGGTTAGATAGATGCAGTAATTCTCTCTAGCTAAAAGACTATTAATATGTTGCAGAGAATTGTTGATCATAAAAAAAGAATCATTTGCAAAGTGCATATTAAGTAATTGTATACCTTGATCATCAATTGAAATTCCATTAATGAAATTCTTTTATAGATCAGAATGTAGTTTACGTGAAAGAAAATATACAACAATAATAAAAAGATAGGGAGCTAGAGGACAACTTTGATGAATTGATCATTGAAGAGAAAAGGAGGAACTTAATTCAAAATTAATAGCAACTTGAGCATTAGCATCAATGAGCAGGGTACAGACAAGTCAAATAAAATAATCGTTGATGAAGCGGTTACTCTAATTATTAGAGTTACTACTCCCGGGTCTATAAATATAGTGCCCAAGTGCACAATTGGGAGTATGTTTTTAGTAGTCAAGTAGTGAAACTCTTGTAGTCTATTTATTTGAAAGTTAGAATATTTTCCAAGTGCCCACATCAGGAGGTCTAAGTGTGAATGGATCTTTATTTAAGCATTGATGTACTTGAGCACACCATTGTGTTGGAAATAAAGATGAGCTCTTTGATTCATTGTTGCAGCACTTGAGATTTTTTTTCTTACACATTTATATTTTATTTCATTTTATTTTATGCACTTTACATTTGTGTTATTAGTGTAGCAATTCATTTTGATCAATTAAGAAAATTGTTAAATTACACAAGCACAATCCCTTCAATCATACGTGTGACACTTGGTAGCTTAGAAATGATTAGCGTTTGACAGCTTGACAGTGTTTGCACGAAGTTTAGGATGTGTCCAGGAAGTGGAAATGGTTACTTGTGTTAGGCTAGATTAGGCTTTAGTTTCCTTAGTAATTAATCACTTTTACTTTTAATCACTCTTACTTTTATTCTTGTTCTAGGTGAGTAATTCCATAAAAACATAAAACAATAAAAATCATATGCCTCAGTCACACTTAACCATACAATTGCATTCCATAAGTGGGACCAGGAAGATAATGAATGAACAACACGCACACACCATTTAGCTCGGGTGTACTTAGTAATTATAGTCTATGGAATTTGACTGGATTGCACGTGAATGCTTGTGATTCATATGGTTGGGCATAGGGGTACCTTGCCACTCATCATTGGCATCGTTGTTAGGGACTGTAGTTCTTTGTGCGCTATCTAAGCCTAGTGAAATCTAGTACCCTTGTTGTTTGAACCCTAAGTGTCAAATCATACAAAAACAAAAATTATCATTATTATCATTAAATTAAATTTTAACTGCACACTATTTATTAACACAAAATGTCTTCTTCTCATAGGATCCCATCTCCACCCAGGGCAGTTCAAGTACCTTAACAATACCGGGTGGTATATGCTCATCCTAATGAGTATGTCCCAGACTTTACCTTCATCTTACATCAAGATGACTTGATGCTGTGGCGCGACATGGAAGGTAACATTGTGTTGCCACTTGATCGATCTGTTCCAGCAATGCTCCAATTAATGTTGGCACGACATGGGCTTCAACATCTCCATGGAGAATATGAGATGCAATATCCTAACTCAAGGGATTATCATCCCACTGAAGCGCAAAGATTAAGGGATCGTCAACTAGAGCATCAGCATGAGCTTATGAAGGGTAAGGGGTTAAACATCTTTCCACCTCTGCTTGGCCTAATTGATGAAGGTGACCACTTCTTTAGTGGTTCTCCTCTTTTTGATTTTGTTCAAGGAGCCCTTAACTAGAATGTACAATCCACAGTTCACAATCGATGTTCTAGTCAAAATGGATCCAATGACAAAAATGGATCCAGAGAGGTAAGTTAGGAAAAGAAGGATAAAGGAGATCATGATCATGATCATGGTCGTGAGCATTGAAAGAAGGGTGATAGGCATTAATGTAGGGAAACTTCCCTTTCTTATTCCCCTTCATCGTCATTTTCTTCTTCATCTAGTTTAGATCATGGCCACAGAGGATATAAGCATGATGGAGGTGACCGATGGGACTAGAACAAGAGAAGGGACCATTGGAATAATCATGACCAAAGATGTGGGCAATCTAGAGAGGCCCATCATCAAGAAAGAAGGGCTAGTAGGGAGCATCATAGGCACCATCATCATGGCCTTGATGAACCTTTACTTGCTACTCAGGGCATGTGGAATATTGTAGAGGCTGTGAAGATTCCAACAAGGCATGTGAAGGATACCAGAATAAAGAGGCTTGATATGAACAATATCCCTCTATTCGAGGGAGGATATGATGCTAATCCACAAAATCATCTCTAGGCTTTCCAAGATGCATGTGTCTTGCTAAATATTAAAAATGAATGGAAAAAGCTAAAATTATTTTCAAGGACACTCATAAAGGAAGTAGAAAGTTGGTATCGATCCTTGGAACCAAAATCAATGAGGTGGTGGAGTATAATGTTGGAACTATTGAATGATAAATATCAAACATACTCCAGAATATCCAATCTAAGGAAACAAATTCAAGGGTGGAAACAAGGGAATTATGAGCCCTTGGATGCTACAATTGGTTGCTACTACTTTCTATTACACAGGTGTCTCGACCATGGATACTCTCAGCTTGATCAACTTTGCCATATCGTAGATGGGTTGCCGTATGAAACCAAGAAAACCCTTGGTAGCTATGCCAAAGGAAGATTGATAGAGTTGAGCACCCATTAGATTCAAAGATTAATTGAGTAGGTAGCTAAGGAGGAGGGAGAGCTGAGAAAACCTGAAAGTGAAGAAGAATACAACAGAGATCCTTCTAGTAGAAAGAAAGGAATTAGATTTTGTGACAGCGAGGATAAATTTTCTAGAGATGAGATGGTGAATCAAAAAGCCTTGCTATTCCAAAAATTACAGTAAGAAATTAAAACTAAGGTTGATCAATTATGGGATTCCATGGACAATAAGTTTCAAGCTATTTTAAAAATTGCTGAAGAGTTTAAGGAGCAAAGTGGTGAGCGAGAGCATCGGAGACATAGGAGGGTGAATGTGCCATATCTAAAGGTAAAGGTAAGATGGTTGCGGATAGTGATTTGAATGATGATGGTGGGTGTGATGTTTGCCAGTATGAATATCCTAAGCCCAGTTATATCACACTTGCAGAAATCTGGGGTGTATGCCTTGCATCCACGACTTACACAAAGGAAAACATACAAAAGATTGCCCTATCCACAAGGCAATCCTTAACAGTTCCACCAACCACAGTAATACTATCCAAGTGGAACTCCTCTGCAAGCTCACAAAGTATAGCAGTAGTGGCATCAATCAAAATTATAGGCATTGCCAGCTCCAAGATAGTAATATCCTTATCGGTAACCAGATCCTTATGGTTATTATGTTCAATATCCTTCATCTCCAAGGGACTCCTTTGGTCATATTGCTACTTAGCAGTCTCACCACTACCCTTCTAAAACATATTAATCCCTATCCAAGGAGGGATACCACCTACTACCCTCATGTACCTCCTATCCTTGCACCTACTCCTCCACCTCTTGCACAACTACCACTTGCTCTATCCATGCAGGGTGAATTGCCTGAAAAACCACAACAAAGGAACACTACGAGGGCAGTTAACCTCCAATCGGTTAACCCATCTAGTGGGTCAGAACCATGAATAAAGAAAAGACCCTTCTTCCGACCTCACAGTCCACAAAAGCCCTTGAATACATCAGTGGTTGGTAACCCTGCTCCTCCATCTTCCTATATTTCTTCTTTATCTAAGTCCCCTTCAGATGAAAATCCCTCTTGAATCCATACTGTAATGCTAACACATGTTGTATTTAATTGGATTCAAGTTGGCAACCTACACAAAAAATTAGTTGATCCTGGGAGTCCCCTAGTTTACTTGCAAATTGATGGGAATAAGCCTTCCAAAGCTCTTTTGGATTTTGGTTTTAGTGTTAATGTAATCTCACATGAGATGTACACAATGTGGAACCTTCCTCCTTTGAAGAAGAGCAACATCTGACTATAATTGGTAGACCAGTCCATCACTGTTCTATTAGGACTGGTTGAAGACATCGTCACCACCATTTGTGGGTGGTCATATCTAGCTGATTTCCTAGTAATTAAAGTGGAGAATTGCAAGGGGGACTTTCCAATCATCATGGGAAGGGTGTGGCTAAGTATTGTTGATGCCAAAATGGGCATTAGAGATCTTTCCTTGGAGATATCAAAAGAAAATGAGTTTGGAAAGATCGAGAAGAAGAGAGTTACATGTATCACGTACAACGATTTAGGGTGCCATTGTGTGCAGAAGTTATGGTCAGTAAAGAAAATATCTATTTCTGCATGCAAGTAGTGTGCACTAAAATTTGATATCCAAAGATGTCTATATGCAGCAGCCACAAAATAAGAAGGCACCCAATGGCTGACAATTGATATTGGCAGTAGTACATTATGCATGGAATCGACTAAGGGCCTAATGTATGAGTACGTTGCAAGTATGGATAAACTTGAGCAAGTGTATCACTAGCTTTCTGAAGGAGCAAATGATGATGTCAATTGTGGTGAGCTAGAAATTCCTGACAATTTTAAACAAGATCCCCTTGAATTGAAGATGCTACTAGTTGAAGTGGTTGACTATTATACCAAGTGGGAAAAAGTAGCAGGTGTTGTCAATTGTACATCCACCACTCCTACTCGGTTTGTACAACAAAACATTGTGAACAGGTTTAGTGTACCTCATGCATTAATTTCTGATAATGGAACTCATTTTATAGGTGCCACTTTCTAAAACCTAATGTAACACTTGGGGGTTGAATATAAACTCACAACACCATATCACCCCTAAGCCAATGGTCAAGCTGAAGTCACTAATCAGGAGATTACAAAAATCTTAATGCATATCATTAGCAAATATTGAAAGGATTGGAGCACTAAATTAAAGGATGCCCTTTGGGCCTATGACTCCACATGGAAGCTTCCCATAAATTATTCTCCCTATGAGCTTGTGTATGGAAAACTACCAACTTTGCCTATCCAATCTGAGCTTCATAAGCTCTCCACGACCTATGACCTTGACCTAGATCTAAGCCTAACATAGAAAGAATGATTAATGAGTCTTAACTTGCTAGATGAAAATTGGTTAATGACCCTATCATCCAATGAAATGCATAAGGCATTAAAAAAGAAATGCCATGACCTCAAAATAAGAAAAGTCAAGTTTTAATCAGGTGACAAGGTTCTTTATTGCAACCCTACACATGTACCCCAAAGAACCATGTTCCAAACATTGTGGGAAGGACCTTACATCATAGATGAAACTTGTCCATCTAGGGCCATGATCATCTACAAACCTGATAGCCCAAATAAGAAACAGCTAGTCAACATCCAACAAGTAAAAGTTTTCCATGAGCCCAATCCAACTCATGCAAAAAACACCTCATTAGATGGACAACCATGCTGAATTTTTCGAATCTCTCCCTTCCAACTTAGTCATGGGGGAGATGGCCACCCATACTAACACTTTATGCACCTCCTTAGTTTTTGATTTTTTTTTTGTTTTACACATTTTTGGTTTTACAACTTTTTTTTTTCATCTTCTTTGTTTTACATTTTTTTTGTTTTTGTTTTATATATTTGTATTTTTAAGGTTATTGGTGTTTTCTTAGTTTTTGTTTTACAACATCATTAATATATTTCAATATCTATTGTCTACTCTTTTACTTTCTTTTATGGTTATATTTGCTTATGTTTGGTGTGTTTCTTTACTTTTTATGCTAATAAGGTGGCAGGTATAATGGTAATGCATTACTTGATGGTGGTATGTTTCATTTATAATTTCATTGTTGATGTCTGGTTTTTGACTTTGATGGTCATTACTAATGATTAGGACATGGTTTCTTTTCATGTCACAGGCAGTGAGTCCACATCATCCACCATCCACTTACTCTATGGTTTTCCTTGTTTTGGAAGCATGCAATCTCTTTTTCATTAATGTAACTTTAATAAATTGGTGACTTGTGTAGTTTCCAGAATTGGGAAGGAATCAAAGGTTTGGATAGTGTGTGGCTTCAAAGGGATGCAGTGTTCTTTGTTCTTTTCTATTTTTCTCTATGTAGGAGTGTTCTCTGAAGCTTCTCACCATTCCACGTCATTTCACAATAGGAAGTTAAATAAGTCCTTGCATGGTGTGGTCCTCATCCTTGCAGAAAAAAAAAAGATGAGGATTCAAAGCATACCTCTTGGACAAAATAAATATGAAAATTGCATGGGTCTTTGCATGGTGTGGTTCCCATTCAAAAAAAAAAAAAAAACCTGGTAATTCAAAGCATACGCCTTAAACCAAAGAAAAGGGCTATAAGCATTGGTTATGAGACTTGTATTGTCTCCTCTAACTAAGACCCTTTCTCACTTTCTATCTTCTCTTCCATTTGGAATGGTGGTTATTTTGTGGAAGCATTTTTGTATTTCAGGGGATGGACTTATCTTAGAATGTCGATGCGAAGTCACTAAAAGTGGTTGGTTTTGATTTGGACTAAGGAAGGATCCTACCAAGTTAATTAATCACAAACTTCACATGAGGTTCTATGTGACCATAATTAGGAACTCCATTCCACTTTTTCTGTCATCCATCTATGCTTTCCATATCTCACCTCACTGCAAGTTTCATGTTTTGATTTGGTGTTCTGGTTTGATGTGTCGAGTTTCTTAGTTAGTTACTTTCGAGTTTTTACACTTAACTTTCCATAATCATTAATCATCCATGGATCCCATGGACTCCTTGGTTTGAAGTTATGCAAGGGCATAAAAGGCCTATGCCTGCTTTGGGGAAGACCCACTTGCATATCTTTTGGTTTGGTTAAGTTAAGTTCTTTATCCTTAGACATTATTACAATCAAATTCTTTTTGTTTACCCCATCCATGTCATCCAAATTATACACACCTTCATAACTTTTTGTAATGAATTCCTTTTTATTGTTGTGAATACCCTCTTTCTACTACTCCTTGTGTCAAGCTTTTTCTGAATTATATGGATCACTTCTCTTATTTAACCCATTTTTTAATCTTTCCACTAACAATATCAAGCAATCAATCTATGACAATCACAACTTGGGTAGATAAAATCATTGACGAAACAAGGTATTCAACCATTATTTATATATTATATATACTAATCCTTGTTTTTTTTGTGATTACAGTGGGAAGCGTGGACTAGAAGCAGGACTATCGTCACCAAGGAGGATGCAACCATATCACT
>MNCI01022307.1:685877-708758 GCA_015680685.1 Gnetum montanum
TTTTTTGTGATTACAGTGGGAAGCATGGACTAGAAGCAGGACTATCGTCACCAAGGAGGATGCAACCATATCACTCACGAGAGATTGTTCATGACCGCTGGATCTCTTCTACCTCTCCCTCATTCTTCTATTGCCAAGAGGGGTTGGATGTCCTTTGGATTCATTGGTGTTTTTTCCTAATTATCATGAACACCAATTTTGTACATAATTGTAATATTATATGCTCGGGCACTTCTGTATTTGTTTGTTTTCTCTGTGTCACTCTGCATGTCAGTCAAATAAATCCACACCTCCCTAATATATTTTGCAATGAACTTGTTCCTCTTTTTTTGTACTTGATGATGAGTTTTCATTCAGTCATGGGGGTATGATAAAGTAGTTACTCTAATTATTAGAGTGGTCACTCTAATTATTAGATTGGTTATTATTAGAGCAGTTACTCCAGGGTCTATAAATATAGTGCCCAGGCGCACAATTGGGAGTATGTTTTTAGTAGTTAAGTAGTAAAACTCTTGTAGTCTTTCTATTTGAAAGTTAGAATATTTTCGAAGTGCCTACAACAGGAGGTCTAAGTGTGAATGGATCTTTATTCAAGCATTGATGTACCTGAGCACATCATTATGTTGGCAATAAAGACGACCTTTTTGATTCATCCTTGTAGCACTTGAGATTTATTTTCTTACGCATTTATATTTTATTTTATTTTATTTTATGCACTTTACATTCATGTTATTAGCATAGCAATTCATTTTGATCAATTAAGCAAATTGTTAAATTACACAAGCATGACCCCTTCGAGTATACGTGTGACACTTGATAGCTCAAAAACGATTAACGTTTGATAGCCTAGTAGTGTTTGCACAAAGTTTAGGATGTTTCTAGGAAGTGGGAACGGTTACTTGTGTTAGGCTAGATTAGACTTTAGTTTTCTTAGCAAATAATCGCTTTTACTTTTAATCACTCTTACTTTTATTCTTGTTCTAGGTGGGTAATTCCATGAAAACATAAAACAATAAAAATCATATGTCTCAGTCACGTTTAACCATACAATTGCATTCCACAAGCGGGATTGGGAAGAAAATGAACAAACAATATAAACACACCATTTAGCTCTAGTGTACTTAGTAATTACATTCTGCAGAATTCGATTGGATTGCACCTAAATGCTTGTGATTAGTATGGTTGGGCGTAGGGGTAGCTTATCACACATCAATCACCAAATCCCACCTTATAAAGATAAGAAATAATAAAATTTCATTCAGTCATCTCATAGGCTTTTACATAATCTAACTTAATAAAAGTAATGTCATGGTTAGTATTAGAAGCCCAACACATTTCCTCCTAAGCTTTAATAACATTATTCAAGATATATTTACCTTTAAAAAAACCATTCTAATTAGGTTTAATGATATCTTCAATATTATTTTGAATTTGGCAAGCCATGCATTTAGCTAAAAGTTTATAAGTATTGTTAACCAAACTTATAGTCCTTTAATTACCAATATGTTAAAGATCTCCATTCTTAGGAAAAAGATGAATCCCACATTTATTAATATTTTTACCAAGAGAAACTTTTTTAATGGATTCTTAGAAAACATAAAGGAGATAATCTCCAATGATATCTTAATGCTTTTTTAAAAAATCAATAGGAAAACTATCAAAACCTAGAGCTTTACTATTTACTAAACTAAAGATTACTACTTTGATTTCTTCCATTGTATTTTCTACTCCAAGAATACTTTGATGTGCTTTTGTTATAAGATGAGAAATATGTGTACTAGAGGCCTAAAAGGATTCATTGTTATAACTTTCAAAAGAAAACATAGAAAAAATGGTTGCTAAAAAACTATTAATAGTTTTAGGTTTTTTAATGACGGAATCATTTATATAAAGTGATTCTATTTAGGTACTTAACCCTATCCCTTTATAAATTTAAAAAATTCCTTAGAAGGTTCATCTTCAATTTCTAGCTAACCTATACAACTTTTAGTGAGAGCACTTTTTCAAAAGTATTCCAAAATTGTTTAGCATAATGAGCTTTAGCCAAGGGTCTAAAAGAATTTACATTTACTTTACATATTCTACAAGGTCTCTTTTAAGTAAATGCTTATGCTTAGCAAATTGCTTTTTAAACCATCTAGATTAATTGTTGACTCTACAAGTAGTTCATTACCACTAGTTGATCCAACCAATATCACTAGTAGGGTTTTTTTCTTCATTTTATAAAGATTTTAAAATATTTTTCCTATTGTGTCATGAATGTATTAGCATTTATGTAGAAAAGCTCATGTTTTCGAAAGGATGAAGAGTTAACACCAGAGAGAAAAATGCTAATAGGAAAATGATTTGACAAAGTAGCATTTGCATGCACTTCTACTTTCCTTACAAGCTTCCAAAAGGAAACATTAGAGATGTAAAATCTATCAAGTTGAGAATAAATTATATCATTTCCTTGTTGATAATTACACCAAGTATAATGCTTCTTATTCGAATGAGATGAGAATAAAGAGTTAACATTAGAAGGAAAATATTTTTCTTTGAAATTATATTAGTCTTTTTCTTAAGAAGATATATTAGGAGGAAGATCATCACATTTATTTGAATGACTTTGAATCATATTGAAATCATCTCTAATAATTCAGGAAACTTTAGGCAGAGATAGAAAATATTTACAAACCTTTGATGGATCTTTCAAACTATTAGGAGCATAAATATTATAATGTCTAAAGTCACCTTTTTCACTATGACAAATAATCCAAATAACTCTTCCAAGGTTGTCAAAATTAGAATTCAAAACCTTTTTAGTCTAATTTTTATTGGTAAGAATAGTAACACCTCTTTTATTAACTTCATTAACAACATAAAGAACAATGAAATTTTTTAAAATGCATTTACCAATAAAACTAATATCATGAGTTAAAATCTTAATTTCTTGTAGGAAAAGAAAATCTAAAGATAAATGATGATTTGAAAGATACTTCCCAGCAACCTTTGCTCAAGACCTATCAGAAAGGCCCTGAACATTCAATGATAAAATTAACATTTTGATATGGGAGAGGAGGCCCTCATCCTTAATTTTCAAGCTTAGCATTTGTTTCATAGTTCATGTCACTAATACATAAAAAAACATTATCCAACAAAAAAAAAAAAGAATTGGAACACTAGTAGAAGTAGAAAGAAAATGAGATACCTTAGGTGTTTTTAAATTGAAAATAGTAGTTACAGGCTTTTTCTTTTTATGTTACATAGAGTGAAATTCATTTGCATTCGTATTTTCATTGTTGGTACCTGCTGACAATTTCTTTTTTTCTACAAAGGAATTCTCTTTAGATATTAAGAGTTTAGAATTTAAAGGATTAGTGAAAGATTGAAAACTTGTTGAAGAAGATTTTATTGATGCTTGTTGAAAAAATACCATTATTTGTCTTTTCTAAAAATTATTGTTCCTTTTCCTCACAAACCATTTTTTATTGCGAATAGGATAGATTCTAATAATATGGCCTTCATGACAACAATAGTGGCAATATCCTTGCAAATTATAACATGTAATTGTTTTTGGAAAAACATTTATTACCATCTTTGAGTTTTAATTCTGTCTTCCTCTATTGTAAATCAATCTCTATAAAATAACGTGTGAGCTGCACATAATCTATTAATGTTTTTGACTCTATCTTTAGAATTATGCCAATGTTGCCAATAATTTCTCTTTCAATAATTTGAAAAATAAGAAGAAGATTTTTTAATTTAATCTAGCAAGGAATTTACAAATAATTAGAAGAATATGGATCAAAATCCACTTTCCATTTTTAAGAAACAAAAGTAATATAATGATCCATAAAAACTTTAAGATCCAATAATTTGTCTAATTTAGTGTACTTTACATTAGAAGAATGTGATCAATGCTAGATGATGATGAAGAAAATTTTCTAATGTAGTGTGCTTTACATTGGATTGGAATTATTGTTTCCTATTGTAAGCAGATATATGATATACTATTTGGTCGTGTTTTTTATTTTTATGAATTGTATTTTTTAACATGGTTGTGCCTTTTTTCCCATTTATTATTGGCCAAGAGCCATGAACCTATAACTTATAAGCCCCTACAAATAAACTAACCAAACAAACTACCCTATATCTAAAGGTTTTAGTAAACTCTTAACAAAGTAACTCCTGTCAAACCTATAACTTACAACTAAAAAACAAAAACATAAATTACAAACTCTATAATTATGTCATGTTGTTGCACAATGCTTGTTTAACTTTATGAAATCATATGATGAAAGATTTCTTCACAATATTTGAAAGCTATTGTAATTCTCATGCATAAGATCTTAATACAATATTGTGTAGTTGCCATAATATGCATGGTTTAAGTATGCTTGGATTTATAAAGTTTCCAATATTTTGGAAAGTGAATCATGGATAAGTAAGAGGAAACACCATAATGAACTCAATTGTGAAGGAAGTATACAATGATAATGGTAGTAGTCAACTTGAGAAATCTTTTAAGTTGCATAAAACATTGCAACTGAGTTGTAACGACACATAAAAATATATAATTAAACAAGTTAACATAGTCATTAGTTAATATAAGAATTAATTAACCTTCACTATGAAGATAACATATTCATCATGATCATATTACATCATGATGGTAAACACTACCATGATGGTGATACCAATAAATGAATATAAAGTAAAAATAGAAAATGAAATGAGTTTTTAACATCCTCCAACAAACAAAACATGAGTTTTTAAAATATAAAAACTGCAAATGCAAGCTAATTACAAAATTTCTTAGTATTCTCATGGCCAAAGTTAATTATATTTTTGTTGTATTTTGATTAGATCTTGATAATAAGTTAACTAAATAGGAGATATGTAACACCTATCCATAGGATCCCTTGGGTATGTACATTGTCTCATTATGCATGTGTTATTATGAGTTTTATGATGATGCTTGGGGATATATTATATATGATTTTTTACATCCCATTTATGATATATGTGGCATCCTTATACACACTAATCTTGTAAAATGTATTAGGTAGTTGTTGTGAGTGGCAAGGATGGAGGACATGGAAAAAGAGTAACAAATAAATATGTGTTAATGCTCTATGCTTAATGATGTGCATTAATGCATTTATGATATATGAGCAAGCTTGGAGATGCTTGGATTTATTTATGACATACAGATGTGTAGTATGTATGATGATTTTGTTATAGGTTTTGATGAGCGGCAAGGTATCCCTACGCCCAACCATACGAATATGAGTGTTCACACACGATTCGATCGAACTTCAAGGATTAAGTGTTTAGGCACCTATGCAGAATAAGGATGAGTTACGTAGTCATTGTCTTCCCAAGATTACTTGTAAGGCATAATTGTATGGTTAAGTAAACTCGAGGTATATGATTTTTCTATGTTTTTTATATTTTCTATCTTAGTCTCCTAAGTGTGTGAAATGAAAATATTTAGTTAACTAATGGATTTTTGTAACTCTAATGTTGATCAAATCTTAACACCAGCATCCGTTCCCACTCTCCAGACACATCTTGAACTAGTGTAACACTACTGGGATTACCAAACACTAGTCATTACTGGGTTACCAAGTGTTCCACGTATGCTCGAAGTGGTCATGCTGAGTGTGCTAATTTGTTCATAATTAATAATTCTATAGAAATAACATTGATTAACTAATGAGAGCATCAAATAATAGTAAATAACATTAAATGCAATAGTTAATCTATTCTCAATATTGTAAGGTTTATCACAAAGTTCGTCTTTATTTCTAGACACAAGGTGTGCTTAGGTACATAATGCTCAAATAAAAATTCACTCTATGAATCCTACTGCGGGCACTCAGAAATAATTCTAGCTCTGGAAGAGAAAAACTGCAAGAGTTTGCCTAAAGGACTGAAAAAATACTATCCAAACCAAGCGCCCCTATCTCTTATTTATAGATAATGAGATAGGCTTCAACATTGCGTGTCCGATGTCGGGGATCCGATGTTACTTGGCTGATCTGATATTGCGTATCCAATATCGGGGGTCTGATATCGGGTTGCTTATTTGGTGACTTATCATACCCCCACGATGGAACAAAAACTTGTCCTTGAGTTCCTTACAAAATATTGGGAAGGTATGGGATTATTGACTGAATGACAACTGACAGTGACATGGAATGACAGACTCAAAGTGCACGGAGAATGAATCAATAAACATATTATAGCATTGGTGTTCATAACCATTGTGGTGAACATTGTACATAGATGACATCCATACCCTCATTTGACATCTTGAAGAGAGAGAGAGAAAAGAAAATGAGGTGTGTTGCTACCGATGTCAAAAATGTGCACACTGTTGTTCATCCATGGCTACATGACTAAGCTTGTTCCTTGCGTAAATGCTCTTGCTCCAGTCCATCCTGAGTGCTCCCTCCTATCCCAGTCCATTATTCATGTGATCGCCATCTGCACACACAACACAATCAAAAATTAGCAGGGATAGATAAAAAATAATGTAGTTGATACCTTGCCTTGATATGAAGCACATTGGCTAGGTTGTGGGTATGGTAGATATTGGGTTAGAGATTTGTAACTAATAACTATCCAAGGTGTAGGGGTGAGATAACTAATGGAATGAGAAAATTTGCGATATGAAGCACATTGGCTAGGTTGTGGGTATGGTAGATATTGGGTTAGAGATTTGTAACTGATAACTATCCAAGGTGTAGGGGTGAGATAAGTAATGGAATGGAAAAATTTGCGATAGGCCCCCACGACTAAGAGCGAACCTCCGGTAGTAATAGGATGGAAAATGAAAGAAAAAGGAAGATAAGAGGAATAATAATGGTGAAGCCAATAAAAATTCATAGAAGGTAAGAGAAAAACAAAAATGGATGTCATGGATGGGGTGAAATGAGAAATAGTTGATTATGAGATATGTTTAAGGGAAATAACTTAACAATTGCACCAAAAAGGAATGCCAGTGGATCCTCCCCAAAGTAGGTTCATGTCCTTTATGCCTTGACAAACCCACAAACCAAAGAGTTTGTAGGCTCTAGGAATGGCATATGGAAATAATAGTTAAGAATTCACCCAAAAGAATTTTACTAAAGAATAACAATGCATTGACCAAGATATAGACTAATCATAAAATTAGCAATGAGGTATAATACGGGAAGCAATACAAAAAGAGAAGAGAGAATGGGATGGAATCCTGAAATCAAAGTTGTGTAAAGTCCCTTGTGTATTATGTGGTTAAGATGACTTAATAAAATTCAGTCCAAATCTAGATTAAAACTAACCACATCTAGTGACCTTGCATCAACACACTTGACCAACCCATCCTCTTGAAGCAACAAGAATGCTTCCACAGAGCAACCACCATCACAAAAAGAGAAGAATAGAGAAGCAGGAAGTGAGAAAGGCCTTAGTTAGAGGGAACCTTCAAGCATGGGTAATATGTCTTTGTAGTGCCATAACTAGTGCTTGTAGCCCATGTTCCTTTATTATGTCTAAGGAGTGTGCTTTGAATTCTTACCAGTTTTGTTTTGTTTTGTTTTTTTAGTGGGAACCATACCATGCAGATATTAGTAAAAAATGGAATGGCGAAAAACCTATGAAAAACATCCAAGGACCTAAGAGAATAGCAAACACAAATGCATCAAATCCCCTTGAACTCACACCCTTTTCAATCCATTTGAATCTTTCATTGGTTTGAAGAATACCAAGCCACAAATTCATTAATAGGTTTGGTTAGAAAAAGGGATAGTACATTTCCAAAACAAAGGAATACCATAGAGTTGAATGGATGAATGGATGATGTGGACTCATTGCCCATTTTATCAAAAGAAACCATATCTTAGCATCAACATAAAAGTCAAAGGTAAAAACCAAACATTAGTAATCAACACCAGTATAGTACAACCCACCATCATAAGCACTTATTATGTGACGATTGAGAATAAATCAAACAAAAGATAACAAAGAAAGAAATAGTAAAAATGTTAACAATGGTGTAAAAAAAAAACAAGTAAAAATGAAAAATTTGTAAAACAAAAATGTGTAAAAAAAAGAGACAAAAGAAACTAAGTACTTAGAATAATTAGCATTGGTGGCCATATCCCCCATGACTGAGTTGGAAGGAGGAGATTCAAAATAATGAGCAAGGTTGTCCATCAACAGAGGTAGTGTTAGTGCTAGCCATTTTGGACTCATGGAAAGATTTGGTTTGCTGGATGTTGACCAATACTTTCTTATCCAAGCTTTCAGGTTTATAAATCATCATGAATGATATAAGGTCCTTTCCACCACATTTGAAATTTAGTTCATTGTGGCACATGTGCAAGATTCCAATATAGAACCCTATCTCCTTGTTGGTATTTGACTTTTCTAATTCTTAGATCATGACATTGTTTATTGAAGGCCTTGTGTAGTTCATTGGATGATAGGGCAGCTAATTAATTTCATCTAGCAAGTTAAGATTCATTAATTGTTCTTTCTGTGCTAGACTAAGGTCAAGGTTAAGCTCACATGTTGTAGATAGTGTATGGAGCTTAGCTTGGATAGGAAGTGTTGGAAGTTTACCATACACTAACTCATAGGGAGAATAGCCTATAAGGAGTTTCCATGTGGAGGGGTAGGCCCAAAGAGCATCGTTCAGTTTGGTGCTCCAGTCTCACCTATATTTGCTAATGGTTTGTGTCAAAATTTTTGTGATTTCCCTATTGGTGACTTCTGCTTGATCATTCGCTTGAGGATGATATGGTGTAGTTAGTTTATGGTCAACTCCTAAGTGTTGCATCAACTTTCAAAAAATCACACCTGTAAAATGTGTACCATTATCAAAAATAAGTGCACAAGGCATGCCAAACCTATTTACGATTTGTTGTTGAACAAATCATGCAGTGGTAGATGATGTATAGTCAGTAACAGTGGCTGCGTCTACCCATTTTGTAAAATAATCAACAGCAACAAAAATGTATGCTTTTTCATTAGACATTGGTGTAATAGGCCCCATAAAATCAATACCCCATATGTCGAAGGGTTCTAAGGGTCAGTAACGGTGGCTGTGTCTACCCATTTTGTAAAATAATCAACAGCAACAACAATGTATGCTTTTTCATTAGACATTGGTGTAATAGGCCCCATAAAATCAATACCCCATATGTTGAAGGGTTCTAAGGGTTGAATCCATTATTGTGGACCCTCCATTCTAGCAGTCATTCCCCCATTGCGTTGGTAGTGCTTACAAGATTGGACAAAATGATGGGCGTCTTGAAATAATGTAGGCCAATAATATCCTACAAGTAATATTTTAATGGCTGTTCATCTTCCAGCATAATGACCCTCACAACAGCCCTCATGAGCATCTCAGAGAACTCGCAATTGATTTGGGTCAGGAACATACCATCAGACCAAGCCATTAGAACACACCTTGTAAAGGTGTTTGTTGATTTCTATGAAATGTTTGACTCGGTGGAGAAACTATTGTTTCTTTGTAACGTCCAACCCTTGTGGTGTTTCTTGTGTGAGAAGATAAGTAAGAATGCTACTATACCGATTTATATCTATGGGTGATTGATTGTTTATTACACCTGCAAAGAGAAGTTCATTAGGGTAGTGACTAGAAATTAGGTATTCATCCTCTTTGTTGTTCCATTAGAACTAAGATAAATGATCAGCAACAACATTCTCAGTGCCTTTACGATCTACTATCATGAGATCGAACTCTTGCAAGATCACAAGCCATCGTATGATGCGAGGGCTCATCGTTGCGTTATTCATAAGGAACCGAACTGCACTATGATCTATGTGTACAAATACCTTATAACCTAATACATAGTACCTAAATTTCTCTAGTGCAAACACCATAGCCATTGATGTTTTTTTTGTTGTGGTATAGTTGAGTTATGCACGAACAATGCTTTGACTTGCATAGTGAATGTAATAGGGATGTTTTTGGNCGTTATTCATAAGGAACCAAACTGCACTATGATCTATGTGTACAAATACCTTATAACCTAATACATAGTACCTAAATTTCTCTAGTGCAAACACCATAGCCATTGATTTTTTTTTGTTGTGGTATAGTTGAGTTATGCACGAACAATGCTTTGACTTGCATAGTGAATGTAATAGGGATTTTTTTGGTTATCTAACTGTGTAAGTATGGCTCCTAAAGAAAAATTGGACATGTCAGTCATTATATGGAATGGTCTGGACTAGTCAAG
Organism: Gnetum montanum; assembly: GCA_015680685.1. Classification (NCBI taxonomy): domain Eukaryota; kingdom Viridiplantae; phylum Streptophyta; class Gnetopsida; order Gnetales; family Gnetaceae; genus Gnetum; species Gnetum montanum. The sequence continues at coordinate 696,116 of MNCI01022307.1, forward strand.
AGCTTGTAGAATGGGTGTTTCTATGAGCTTTTGCTTCAAGGTTTGGAAAGCTAACTCACATTCCTTGGTTCATTCAAAGGGTACATCATTTTTCGTTAATTCTACCAATGGTTTTACAATCCTTAAAAAATTCTTGATGAAATGTCTATAATAGTAGTAAGTCCAAGGAATGATTGGACATCTTTTACATTTTCAGGTTGACAAGTGATTCCTTGAATGACTTTAATTTTTTTAGGATCTACGTCTATCCCTGTTTGTGAAATTTTATGCCCTAATACAATGCCCACTTGGACCATTAAGTAGATTTTCTACTAATTGAGCCTTAGGTTGGTTTCAACACATTGTTTTAGCACTTACTCTAATTGGTCCAATGGTTGTTCAAAGTTCGCTTTGTAGGTGGAGAAATCATCCATAAAAGCCTCCACACCATTCCCTATTTGTTGCTGAAATATACTAAGAACCAAACATTGAAATGTTGTTGGAGCATTACATAAGCCAAATAGCATCTGCCTATATGAAAATGTTCCCCAAGGACTGGTGAATGTAGTTTTGGCTTGGTTTTTTGATGTTATTTGGATTTGATTGTACCTACTGTAACCATCCAAAAAACTATAATAACAATGCCCTGCAATGGTATCCAAGACTTGGCCAACGAATGGTAATGGGAAATGATCTTTAAATGTTGCCATGTTTAATAGCCTAAATTTTATACACACCCTCCATTTAACACCTTTTTTAGGCACAATGACTAATGGACTATCCCATTTACTATCAGGAATGGGGTAGATGAACTCTACCTTCAAAAGTTGTTCAATTTCTTCTTTAACTACTTGCTTAAGCTTTGCGTTTAGTTGTCTTTGTAGTTGTTGTCGAGACTTCATAGAGGGGTTAGTGTAAATTCTATGTTGGCATATCCTAGGTTCTATTTTGGTTAATTTGAGATATGAACAAGCAAAGGCTTTTAACCATTTGTTTACCATCTTCAGTAGTCTTTCTTTTTGTTGAGGAGCGAGCTTAGCATTAATGATTACCGATTTTCCATTCTTGAGAAATGCATACTCCATACTGGTGGGAAATGGTTTTAATTCAAAGGGGCTCTTTCTTAAACTCATCAGGGATTTCCAACTTCCCCCAGTTGATATCTTCGATGTCAATACTTGGAAGTTGGCGATGGACTTGCTCTGATGCATCTATGCTATCGATATAGGCACAAGTCAAGCTCTCAATTGGTTCCATGCATAAGGTTGAATTGCTCTCTAGGTTAGCTGTCAACCACTGGATGTGTTCCTATCTTGTGGCTACTGCATAGAAGCATCTTTGTATGTTAGATACTTGTGCACACTAGTTGCATGCAGGAAATGTTGAGTGTTATAGAAACCAGGACTTTTGCACAAAGTTGCATCTTGTGTCACTATATGCAATGCATGGAACTTTCTTCTTGTTGATCTTTTCAAACGCATTTTCTTTTGATATCTCTAGGGAAAGATCACATATTTCTAGGCGTGCATCAATCGTACTTAGCCATGATCTGCCCATTATGATTGGAAAGTTTCCCTTGTAGTTGTTGACTTGAATCACTAGGAAATTGGCTAGACACGACCACCCACAAATAGTGGTGACAGTGTCCTCCACTAGTCCCAATAGAATAGTGATGGATTGGTTGGCCAACTCTAAATGAATGTTACTCTTCTTTAGCTGAGGTAGGTTCCAAGCTTTATACATTTCCTGGGAGATTAAATTAACATCAGAACCTAAATCCAAAAGAGCTTTACAAGGCTCATTTCCAATGATTTGCAAATAAATAAGAGGACTTCCAAGATCAGAGAATTTCATAGGAAGATGGCAAGCTTTAATCCAATCAGTGATGGTGTGAGTTAACATGATAGTGTACGTTGAGTGCAGTTTTTGGTTTGAAGAAAGATCCAAATATTCAAATGATGATGAGGAATTTGGATAATTAGCCACTTATGGTTGTAAGACTTGGTTGGACTGTTGGTTCTAAAGAAAGGTCTCTTCTTTGATCGATTGTCTGAACCAATAGTAGATTGAAGATTGATAGCCCTTGTAGTGTTACGTTGCTATGGCCAGGTAGGAAGCTCGCCTTGCATAGTTGCAGTAGGTGGTAATGGAGCTAAGGGTGAAAGAGATGTAGATAGATGAGAAGGGTAGTACATATGTGGAGCATCACCCCTAGGGGAAGAAGAAGTTCTATAGTACTCGAGGATTTGGTAGTGAGGTTGAAGAGCATCGGGACTAGTAGAGTCACATGGAGAGATTGACTGTTGAACATAATACCTGTATGGATCAAGTTGACGGTAGGGTACTGTTGATGTGGTAGTGACATTCCCCATGACTGTGGGTGTTGCCACTATTGATATTGCTCATTTGGTTGTGGTGGAGCTCCACTCAGATAATATGTCAAGGGTTGGTGGAACTGCCTTGGGTTACCTTGAGGATAAGGTAACCTTCTGGGTGTTTGTCATCTGTTTAATCATGGGTTTAGTGCATACACCCCAGACTCTTGCAGATGTGACACTACTGGGCAACATCCCTTAGGATGGTTATATTGGCAAATCTCACATCCACCATCATTGTCTGTGTCTGAATTCACAACCTCTTTAATGATGTATACCTTGCCCTTACCCTTGTTACATGCATACCTAGCTTCTTTCTTTTTCCTTCTCTCTTGATCACTACTTTGTTCTTTCGACTCCTCTATTATTTTTAGGATAGTTTAAAATTTGTTGTCTAGGGAGTTTCACATTTGATCCATCTTTGCTGATACTTCTGATGCATAGTTTTAAATGGGCAAAGTATTTCTATCCACCATCTCTTCAAGTGGTGACTCTTCTTCATCTTCACAAAATCTAACTTCATTCTTTTGGAGGGAAGGATCTCTATTGTACTCCTCTACACTTTCTCTTTTCCACAACTCATCTTCCTCCTTGGCAACTTGCTTCAAAAATCTTTGTATTTGATGGGCTCTGATCTCGGATAGCCTTCTTTGGGCATAAGGCCTAAGGATTCTTCACGTTTCGTACCTAAGCCCATCTACGAGATGGCATAGTTGTTCCTTCTGTGAGTAATCATGGCCATGGTAATGATGTAATAATGAATAATATTGGCCAATGGTAGCATCTAAGGGTTTGTGTCCTCCTTGTTTCCATCCTTGGATTTGCTTACATAGGTTGGACACTTGGGAGTATGTTTGATGCTTATCATTGGATAGCTCCAACATGGTACTCCATTGATGAATGGATTCTAGTTCTAAGGATTGGTACCAGCTTTCTACTTCCTTGATTAGTGTCCATGGAAACAACTTTAGCTTTTTCCACTCATTTTTTATATTTTACAAGGCACATGCATCATGGAATGTTTGTAAATGGTTTTGAGGATTAGCATTGTATCCCCTTTCAAATCATTGGATGTTACCCATGTTTAGTCTTTTGATCCTACTATCTTTCTGGTGCCTTGTTGGAATCCTAATAGCCTTTGCTATATTTAACATACTTCGAGTGGTGAGTAGGGGTTCATTATAATCATGCTGTCTATGATGTCTCTCCCTTCTTTCATGATGTGTCTCTTTGAAATGCCCTCACCCATTTTCTCTATTCTTTTCTTGATGATTTCTATTTTGCCTACCATTGTCCTCGTGGTTTTGCCCTCTACGACTGCATTCAGATCCTGAAGCAGAGGAGGAAGAAGAAGATGAAGGTGAAGAGGGAGGAGGATTGACATCATGTCGGTGCCTACCACCTTCTCTTCAGTGGTCACGACCTCAGTCGTAGTTACGATCGTAATGTCCGTCATTGTCATGCGTTCATGTTTCTTTTCTAGACCCTTTGTGTTTGTTGGTACTAGAACCTGGGTTATGAATAGTTGAGTGAAGATTCTAATACCCAAATCCTTGACTGAAGTCAAATAGAGGAACATCATTTTGTGGAAAACCTCTCAAGAAAAGTTCACCATCGTTGTTTTTACTTAGGACATACGGGACATCCTGAGATCACTTCGCCTTCATGGATTCGTAATGTATCTCCTATTTTAGATCCCTCTGGCATTGTGCCTCCATGGGTAGATAATCTCTCGAATCTTGTTCACGCACAACATACTCTAACTGTAAGTGCTGCATACCAATTCATGTGAGAGCACGAAGAAGCATGCCCAGAATTGAGCGATCGAGAGGTAACACTTTTTTTACCTTCTAAATCACATCATCGTAGCTGTTCATCCTGGTGGAGGAGAAAGGTAAAGTTTGGTACATACTCATTAGGATGAGCATATACCATGCAAAATTTTTGGGGCACTAGCGGATCATCTTGTGCACCCCACCTCTAATTGTTCATGGTATCAGACCTAGTCGGTGAAGCAATCTTATAAGAAGAAGAAGACATGACTGATTACTCAGTGTGTGATACTCTTTTTCAGTGATTGTAGGATAGTTAACCTTAAGGGTTTGTTCCAACAATAGAATTATTTTCTAAGTTCTAATCAGTGCACAAACAACAAAATTTCTAGCAGCGATGCCAATGAAGAGCGACAAGGTACCCCTACTCCCAACCATATGAATACGAGCATTCATGTGTGATCTAGTCGAACTCCAAGGATTAAGTGCTTATGCACCTACAAAAAACAAGGATGAGTTATGCAGTTGTTGTCTTCCCAAGCTTACTTGTAAGGCACAATTGTATGGCTAAGTAAACTCGAGGTATATGATTTTTTAATGTTTTTTATATTTTCTATCTTGGTCTCCTAAGTGTGTGAAATGAAAATATTTAGTTAACTAATGGGTTTTTGTAACTCTAATGTTGATCGAATCCTAACACCAGCATTTGTTCCCACTTTTTGGACACATCCTAAACCAGTGTAACACTACTGGGATTACCAAACGCTAGTCATTATTGGGTTATCAAGTGTTCCACGTATGCTCGAAGTGGTCATGTTGAATGTGCTAATTCATTGATAATTAATAATTCTATAGAAATAACATTAATTAACTAATGAGAGCATCAAATAACAGTAAATAACATTAAATGAAATAGTTAATCTATTTTGAATGTTGCAAGGTTCATCACAAATTTCATCTTTATTTCTGGACACAAGGTGTGCTCAGGCACTCTATGACTCTGTTCACTCTATGACTCCTACTACGGGCACTCAGAAATAATTCTAACTCTGGAAGAGAAAAACTGCAAGAGTTCGGCTAAAGGATTGAAAAAATACTATCCAAACCAAGTGCCCCTATCTCTTATTTATAGACAACAAGATAGGCTCCTACATCATGTGCCCAATGTCAGGGATCTGATGTCGCTTGGTCGATCCGATATTGCATATCTGATATTGGGGTCTGATATTGGGTCGCTTATTTGGTGACTCATTAGGTTTGATTGATTTTGGACTTGGAGTTCCTTTATGTAAGTAATGGAGGTTAAACTTACATTAGCCAAGTTTTGCATTTTTTTCTTAAACTTACAAAAATATCCATTTGCATGTTTTATTAATTATTTTTTTAAAATATAAAAAATTTTATTTTTTCTAATCATGTTATTTGTGTTGCCTATGCATTTTGGAATTGCCATCATTGTGCTATCTTGATCATGTTATGAGCTTGTGATTTAGTTCAAGCTTGTTCAAGATTAAAACTCAGGATTGTTGCTATTTCTTGTGGTTGGGTTCAAGAGCTGATTAGTTTGAGATAAATTTTTATTCATGTTTTGGGCTTTTGTGAACATCGGTTGCAATAGGTGGATTTTCTTTACCTCTCTTCTAATTTTTAGTAGATTTATATGTGTATGCATGAGTATGGGATTTATAAGATGCAATGAGAGATTTGAATACTTGCATATTGATTTTGAGATGATTTTATCCATGTAATATTATGATTTATTCATATAATGTTTCAAGCATGTGTTGGGCTATGATTAAACATTATGGGACTTATCTAAGGATTGCAAGTATTAGAGATAGTATGAATATGTGATCTCCTAAACTCCTCCATGATAATCACTTTTCATGTTGAGGAGAGTAGAAGTAGGTGGTCACCTTTACTTTGATGTTTATGATGTTTGGTTAATGTTTTAGAGGTTATAAGTTGTATTTTGTTTGTACACTCCTAATAAACATGGATTAGGGATGATTGATTTGTTTGGAAGCTACACAACAACTTCACATCTTCTCTCTGAGTGGTTTAAAATACTATTTTCTTTATAGATGTATTCTTTTATAATGCATTACTATTATTAGGGCTGCTTGTCTTTGTTGTGCCCTAGCATTTATTAGCATATTATATAGATTTGATTTGTAGATCATTACTTATACTTTTGATTCTATCATGCATCTTGCTCTAAGGAGCTTTGGGTTTTCTTAAAGGGAAAAATTCCAAGTTTTATTATTTTTCCTTAAGGGATGATGAGTGGCGAGGTACCCCTACACTCAACCATATGAATATGAGCATTACACATGCGATCCGGTCGAACTCCGCAGACTAAGTGCCTACACGTCTTATGGAACACCTAAGGTTAATGAGTCGTTGTCTTCCCAAGATCACTTGTATTTGTCATAGTTGTATGGTTAAGTGAACTTGAGGTATATGATTTTTATATCTTTTATGTTTTATCACCTATGCTAAGAGAGGAAAGGGTGAAGAGACTAAGTAACTAGCTTTAACTAGCTAAGCTTTAATTAACCTAGTATCAGTATCCATTCCCACTTTTTGTTTNGAAGCTTTAATTAACCTAGTATCAGTATCCATTCCCACTTTTTGTTTCACACCCTAAACCAATGCAATGCTATTGGGATTACCAAATGCTATTCGTTATTGGGATTACCAAGAATAACACACGTGCTCGAGGTGGTCGTACTGAATGCACTTGACTATGAGAGTTGAGGGTTGATAGAGATTAAGTACTAAGAAAACATTTAAACATTCAACAGTAATTAAATCCTCATTAGCTTAGTCCATGCACTGCAAGGTTTATCCAAAAGTTCATCTTTATTGCCATACACAATTGTGTGCTTAGGTACAGAATTGTTCAAATAAAGATCTGTTCACTTTGGGACTCCTATTGTGGGCACATGGAAATTATTTTAACTTTGGAATGAAAAAATGGCAAGATTTTGGCTAAGGTCTAGATCTAGATGGAGAAACAAGGGAGAGCCGCCTCTTATTTATAGAATTGGTGGCAGGCTACGATATTGTAGGGAAAGGTGCGATATCACGGCCCATCAAGGGGTTTATGCTTGGTATATTTATAGGGATTACCAAGAGTTTTTGGTTTTACCCTAAGGGGTATTCCATGTGTCTCACAGAAGTATCATTGTTGTTGTCTTAAGGAACTTATTGTGAAGCCTTGAGAGATTCCCTTGTATCTGATGAGAGAACCATTATTCTTAGTCTTTGATTTTTTTAGGAGTCCTATGGGATACTTAGCTTGAAGAATTTCTTCATCTTATAGATAGTCTGTAACATTTGAGGATATACCACCATAATTTTCTCTATCACTTTTCTTTTTGATAATAAAGAAAATTGTGGTGAGCTTGACCACACACATCGGTGAGTGAGTTCTGCTTTTTATTCTTTAACATTTAAAGTTTTATTTTTAGCATGTGATTTTAAGATTGCAAGTTTTATTAGACCTCATTTAACCCTTTCCTTCTAAGTTCATTGATCCACATAAGTTACTAGTTGCATAAGCTATTACAAAAGTTGATGGTTTTAATATAATAACTTATGTTCTTAATTTTCTATTTTTCTATTCTTTGCTAATAAATTTATTTCTTTTGCATGTCCATATGATAAGAATACTTACCTTTTATTTCCTATACTTATATAAATTAAAATGATATTATCATATGTTCCACATGTAAGCTCGAATTATATAGTAGAACGTTCTTAGAATATTAACCAAACATATTAGCTGCTACAAGAATGTTATGGTTGGAGTGGTGCTATTATCAAATTTATTATTATTGACTATTTTCACATCATAAAAAGTGCCTACTAGAAGTGAAGCTATCAACTTCCACAAGGATCTCATGGATTAGCAGGAGCATTAGTTGCTTATATGTTGCATAGAAAAAAATGGAAGAAAAAAAATCCAATCAATCAAAGCATAAAGAAAATAGATAAGTATACTCATAAGCAAACCAATCATAGGGTAGAATTGGACTTAAATTCTTGTTAGTTAATGGAAAGAGACTTATTTATGAAATATAAGATGGGACAATACTTATTAACAAGTGCACCAACGACACCTACTTTTAGCAAGGAGAAGGATTTTTAAAGTCTTCATAGCCTTATAATTTATGCATAAATTTATTATATTTAAAATTATGGAATCTTAAATTAAGAATAGGAGGAGGGGGGATGTAAAACCTTAAACATAATATTACTAATAATAAAAAAAAATTAAATTACATCGTATGTTTAACATTAAGTAGCAAATTAGAAAAACATTAAAAGTAAAAAGCTTTCAAATTTTAGGAATATCTACTTAGGTGTACAAACTTAGAATTAAAATAATGCTTTGAAATATCAAAAGATAAAGTTTATTGTTAGTAGGAAAAATGATCTTATTCCTAACAACACATACATTACTTTCAACACTTGTGCTTGAACTTAAAATAACAAAAGAATTCAAGGTAGTAATAAACATTTTTGGTGAATTACTAGCTTTTGTAGGTGAGAAAGATCCAATAGGAAATGCTGGCATAAATTGTCTAAAAAATTGTCAATCATAATTGAGCTTACATCAAGATTCTTTTCCATTAGAGTTAGCTCACTTCTTAATATAAAGTTTAGTTTTGGGTTAATAGAATTCTTATTAGATGAAACTTTTTCTACAAGCTATTTGTTTGGACTTATGAATATTTTCTCTAAAAAAATATTCACAAAGCTTATGTCATTTTTGTTTCTTCACTATCATTTAATCATTCTTATCATTGATAGTAACTTAAATTTTGATATTTTTATCTTTGAATTGTTTTTTCCTATCTTCAACTTTAACATATTTTATCTTGAGTAGAAAAGAACAAGCATTAAATAAATATCCTTCATGATGACAAAATTCGCAAGAATTAGGAAGATTATAATATGTGATTGGCTAAATATAAGTCTTCTTGCTTGCATGTAATACTAATTCATTTTAATAGCTAAGAAGATTCATTTCAATAAAAAATTTTTACAAGAATTAAACGGTGTGGAAAGAGATTCTATATTTTTAATGGGACCAAAAAGGCTAGGAGTCTCTTGCTCAACTTTTTGAAAAATTAGTGTAAGATTAAATAACTTAACAAAAAATAAAACTCTAAAATACTCTTCATATATAATATTAAAATTTGAAGTCCATTTACCAATGGTCAACACCACATGCTTATGTATAAATAACCCTATCTTTAGGGCATGTTACACTATTACAGCATCACCTAGCTTAATAAGTAGAAAAAATAAGAATAATACTTGGCATGAATTGCTTTAATTTCATATCTTTCTATCACATCATTTAACGGTAAAGTGAAACTTTGATTACAAAAAAGGTAATACAAAATTTGAAGGGACATATTCTAATGTAAGATTAGCTATGAGTGACTCATCTAAATCATTAGGGAGAATAAATTAAGATGTCTTAGTTGGCTCAACATTAATAGAAAAGTTATCTTAAATTCTTGCTCACTAGCTTGTAAATTTACATTCTCAGAATTAATAAAAATTGGAGGTGATTTAGAATCCCCCATAGGGGAATTCTAGAGAGATCAAATTTATTAGGAAAAACTAAAGAGAGAAAAAGTAGATCCATTGGAAAAAAATTAGATCCATTATAGAAACATCAAATATACTAGAGAAACATCAAATTTTATGGTAAAAGATAAGTGGATAGGTTGTTTCTATTCTATTGATTATGTAAAAATTACATTTTCTCTTTATTTACACAAATAAATAAAAGTTTGTAGTTGTAGATAGTATAACAAGTAGCTAATCCTTGACAAATGATTGAATATTATGTACTATATCATTATATTATATTTATATATAGTATATGCTTATATTATTGGATACTAATAAATATGAATGCTCATAGTTAAATAAATTTCCATTCTAGTTTCTTTACCTTAAAATATTAGGAGCTTATTTTTTAATTAGGTGGGGTAAAGGAAATTATAATTTAGGTTAAATAAATGTACAATTTTCATCTAAGAACTTCAGTTTTCTTACATCTTTACTTACAATTTCTTAAATTAAAGTACAAACTTAAAAAACCTAGTATCACAACTAGTAGTTATGATTAACAAAAATGATACTCAAAATCAATTTAGGAAATGAGTCTAAACTAATATGCATCTTAGATGCTTAAATTTTAGGAAAAGTGCATTAATACTTTGAGGTTATAAGTCATATTGGTAAGGAAGAAGCAAACCTTGTAAGTGTAATATGTTACCATGAATACATACTAAGGTAGCCTTTTTATCTCAATCATGAATTAACAATCTTTTTAAATAAAAAAATTGGAAATTAAATAGTAAGTTTTATAATGAATAATAAGTTTAGGTGCTTTTTTATTTTTTCACATTGCTTTGTTATTGGATTAAAAAAATGCTAGTTGGTGATTATGATAAGCATTATTCTTAGTGTTATATATATGTGTCTAGAAGGAATTGATTGCATCATTGACCAATGGTGGTCAAACAATGACATAGTAATCAACACAATGACATCAACATCATAGGCACCATATCATCAACATGACATAAACATTACATTTGTGGTTTGAACTCAGGATCTAAGGCTAAAAATCTCTTATCTCCTCTCCTTTGACCAACTCATGAACTTATGTTATTTTAGTTCTTATCCCTATATTAATTTTCATACATAATACAAAGCCAAATTTAAACAACTATAAATTCCAATATGGTGGAGCTTTTAGATGTTGTTTAAACCATTAGAAAAATTATATACTCTATTTTCATGTGGAAGAGATGGCTATGTACATTTTAGCATTAGATGTATGTTTCTATAATTTTTCATTGTAAATCTTTATCTCTTATTTTAAGAGGAACCAAAATAATTGTGATAAGATCAAATTGATATTGGATCTTATCTTGGTTAATAATAACCACTTCGTTCTCCCTCTCCCTATACTCTAGTACCACTATTTTTCCAATTCTTTAGAATTATTACGATGTGATATTGTGCTTGGCCTAGGTTTTTTCTACATTAATGCTCTAAACAATAAATTTTTTAATTAAATGCATCACCTATGCACTTATTTCAGGAACATTTGCAGTTCTTTGGTTTATGAAGTAGTCACACTTTGTCATTATAGTATATTGTATTATAAATATATGTTGCATATATTTGATTTAATTATTTAATGCAAAGAGTCTATTGACATATGTAACATGGTCAATCGATGATAGTTAATGATCAGAAGATGTTGGGTAAGGTAAAGAAAAGATAAATTTTTTGGTTCAAATTTCTTTATTTACTTTACTATATGTGTTTTCATTACCTTATTGTTGCCTTCACAAATATGATCTCAAGGGTCTATCATTGATGAGATGACATCTTACAATAATGGTTGACATACTTAGTGTAATCTAAATTCATTCATTACTTGATTCTTTTTAACTCTCCATATATCTAAGGATGGTAAGTTGAACTCAAATTTAACTAAATGTCCAAGCTATTTTGAAATGCTCATAAGAAAATTTGGTTTTATTTTTTGTGCACAACCTTTTTTTCTATTATGTAAATATTTTTTTTCCAAATCTTACCAACTTATAAAATACAAACTCTTTGTCTTTGTATAATTGTATGATTCAAGATTTCAATACAACCATAATCTCTAGAAGGATTGTTCTTTTATTAGAAGTTAAGCTTGCTAGAAAGCCTTTGATGAATTGAAATAGAGATTGATATCAACTTGTATTTCAATGACTTTAGTATGAGAAAAGTCTTAAAATTTCTACAAGAATGTTTTTGGTAAAGGTTTTGAATGTGTTATCATAAAATAAAGAAAAGTAGTAAGTTATGCTTCCAAACAAATTAAACCTCATGAAGTTAGGTATTTAGTACATGGCTTCAAGTTAGGTGTTGATGAGATGTGATATCGCGGCCGTCGCGATATCGCAGTCCACCACCAAATCTATAAATAAGAGGCTGCACTCCCCTCATTTCACATCCTAGGCTAGAAGTAGCAAAGCTCTGGTTGATTGATCACCCCAGAGATAGAATAGTTTCCATGTGCTCGCAGTAGGAGTCCCCCAAGTGAACAGTTCTTTATTTGAGTAGCTTTGTACCTAAACGCAAGTTGTGTACGGCAATAAAGACGAGCTTTGTGGATAAACCTTGCAGTACTTGGATAGGTTTATTTAATGTTATTTACTACTTTCTTAGCAGCACGGCATGAGTACGACTTGGTTACGAGCATTGACGAATGTGTACGGCTAGCCAAGGAATCGGCTACTCATCGCGATTAGATTCTCTCACCCTTATCTCCTAGAACATGGGACGATTACGACTTGATTACAAGCATCTATGGATGTGTACAGCTAGTCAAGGAATCGGCTGCTTGTCACACTTAGGCTAGTTAGGTGCCTCAGTACGACCGCTTCGAGCACGTGCGTTACGTGTGGTAATCCCAGTAAC
>MNCI01022307.1:731490-772076 GCA_015680685.1 Gnetum montanum
GAAAGAAAGAAATAACATTAAATAAAATCCTATTCCATGCACTGCAAGGTTTATCCAGGAAGTTCGTCTTTATTGCTGTACACAACTTGTGTTTAGGTACAATGTTGCTCAAATAAAGATCCGTTCACTTTAGGACTCCTACTGTGGGCACATGGAAAATATTCTATCTCTGGAGTGATCAATCTGCAAGAGTTCCCCTACTATCTAGCCTAGGATGAGGAAAAAAGGGAGAGCCGCCTCTTATTTATAGATATGATGGCGCACCGCGATATCACGTACGTGATATCCCAGCCCATTCAATATCACGTCTCATCAATATGGCTCGAAAGAAGAACTTTCATAAGAACCTTTTTGCCTACAAATACCTATGCATCCCATTTTTCCTAAGTCTAGTTGGAATTGATATAGAAATTCCCATGGAAAGACTTCTTGTAAGCACAAGACATTAGCATCCAAATCTTTTAACTCTGCTAAGATGCATGGATATCGATATTCATGCTAATATAAGGCCCATGATGGACATAGTGGATATTGTTTCTCACTCACTAGTGATCTTACAAGAGTGTTGCATGCTGAAACTTTCATTCTCATTTTTTGATTCTTGTCTAGATCATTTCTCTTCATGAGTATCATACTCCTTATTGAAACAACATTTTGAGTCTTCATGTTGTTTTGCCCCATGTTTTGATTGCAAGATGGATTAATATACCCTTTTATTGATGGTTAAAGATTATTCTGTTTCTTCAACTAATTCTCCAACTAATACATCAACTAATCTTTAACTAATACATCAATTGATTCATTAACTAATAATCAACTAATACTGAAACAACAATTGATTCTCCAACTAATTTAACTACATTATTTAATTTTATAATTACATTATCTAATTTTAGTAATATTTAATGACATCATATAATTTAGTAATGTGTAACTATATTATCTAATTCTTAGTAGCCTTTCTACCCCCCTTAAGAAGACTAACTATAGCAGTGTAACTAATGACATGCCATAGTGATCTTAAAACTATTTGCAAGGGTTATGCACCAAATCTTAAAGCCTAAAAGGTTGAATTTATGATATCATTGAATTATCAGGTGTTTGGATGATAAATATAACCTCACCATTGACTTCAGAAGGGTGAAAAATGTTGGAAATGACTATTCGTATGTTGAAAATGGACATTGTATGCTTGAGTGATGTCAAATTAAACTTTTGAGGATCTTGAGGTGCTATATTGGGCATGGAGTAAAAACTAATTTTTGGGGTTCTTTGGGATATATCTAACTTCACCATTGTGTTAGGAAGGTTGAAAACTATAGGAAATGACTATTTGTTTGCCGAAAAAGGCTTTTGAAATCAAAAGTTATGACTTTTGAAGTCTAAGTACTTTGGCATGAAAAACGAGACTTCGCGAGAGGTCACCCATCTTGGTTCTACTCTAGAGAGAGCATGCTTAATGATGAAGTTTTTATCTTTGTTGTTACCAAGGCACTAAATTTGAATTTTTGAAAATATTTATGCATGTTCTTAATTTAAATTGACAATTAATGATGAAAAATTTTAAAATTTTTTCATTAGTTGACGGAAATTTGGAAATTCCCATTAATTGTCAAAAATTTCAAATTTTTCATCTATCAAAAAAAAATTTTGATTGCTCAGGTGACGGCTATTTCAGCATCTGTGCGGCCCTCCTCTAAGCCAGTGTGGCCTATTTTTGGGTTTGTGCGGCCCTCCTTTAGGTGAGCGTGGCCCATCTCGAGGTTTATGTGGCCTTTGATAGGGCCTGCATAGCCTGTCACTAGGCCAGCGTGGCCAATTTCAAGGCTTGCATGGCCCATCTTAGGGATTGTGTAGCCCATCACTAGGCCAACATTGCCCATCTTAGGGCCTACATGACTTTTGATGAATAGGTAGTTTGTGGTGGCACTGGAGGTTGTTATCAGCAATGCTGGAGGTAGTTATCGATGATGCTAAAGGTGGTTATCAACGGTGTTGGAGGTGGTTATCAATGGTAGACAATGAGTAGGCAGTGGTAGGTGTGATAGCAGGTAGTGCAGTGGCAAGTGTAGGCTTAGGCACAATGGCAGAAGGTGCATGTGTGGTGTTGTAGATGATAATATGGTGGGGTTGTGTGGCGGGCGAAGTAGCGGAGTGCACAGGAAGTGAGGATTTTGGTTTTTTTACTATGGCAGTAGTGGCAAAAATAAGGGCGATGTGGCCCTTGTACGACCTGTGTAGCTCCTGCTAGGCTAGCACAACCTACAAATTTATTTTTTAAATATAGAAACATATTTTTTTAACGGTGGGGGGATGGGGTTTGTACCCATGACCTCCCTCTTATAAAATATATTTTTTTAAAAATATGTATATATTTGCTTAAAGTGGGGGTTGCGGCTTGGACCCACAACCTCTTGCTTTAAATTTTTTTAAACTTATTATTATTATTTTATTCCTTCACGATTGATGTGCTGGTTCAGCCAATGACAAGGTAAGGGCTCTATATGGGTAAATGGAAATTCTAGGTTAATTTTCAACCTTAAAAATTTGACCTTTTTTTAATAATAAATTAATAATTTTAATATTATTTTAATGCATGTTTAACGAGAAACTTTAAACATCAATATCTCTTAAACCGTGAGTCTGATCGAGACGAAATTTATACCATTGGAATTGTCTCGACAATTACTAGGAATTAGACATAGTTTTAGGTTCAAAAATGAAGTTGATTTTTCAAGAGTTAAAAGGAACCAAAGTAGCCTATTTTGTTGAACTGACATTTCTAAGTTGACATATAGTACCTTGGAATCTTTTAGATTACTTGGATAGATTTCAACAAAACAAGATCAATTCAAGTCATGTTTACTAAATTTCTAGAAAGAAATTTAACAATGACCCTAATCAATTAATAATTATAGTATTAAGATGGGTAAGAGTTACCTGGATTGATGTATCATTTTCTTACCAACATCTCTTGCAATTGACAAATCTTGATGAGGTGTGATCAAATCTTTGTTAGTTAATAATGTCCATGATATAATTTTGTTGGTTGTTGGGATCTAGATGCTTGATCCCTTTTTCATGAAATTAATGGAAAGGTATCTTCTGACTTACAACACAAATATATGGTGCATTAGGTGATAATTAATGGCTTTCCCTATGTTGTGGCTTCTAGGTTCATCATCAAGTTCATGTTGTAGTTAGTCCATGGTTCTAAATGGCCCTTGGGTCGTGGTTTTCTCTAATACCAACTGTGACATCTTGTCCCCAGATGTCATGGTAAACGTCAAATATACGATATATTAGACATTATGCGTATGAATAAAATCTACCAAATGTGAAATATATGTGATATTCGACATTATGTATAGAGGAAATAATAGGAAAAATGCAGAAAGACAAAGAAAGAATGCTTTATTGATATGGAATAGTGTATTTGGATTGTGCTTCGAGAGTGTTCTTTGGGGTTTTCTTCCTTTGGCATCTATTTGTTAGAGGTAATCTAGCACTGCCACACGGTTAGGCCTATAAATTAGTTAGAAGGGATGGCTAGTCCACTTCCTATCCCACTTCACCTGGCTTCTTGTGACTTGCCTGTACTAGCTCCACCACTCCGTGCCTAACACGACCTCTAACCCTAGTTATAAATGTCTTAGGTCAAACCCCCAAAGATCACCTTTAGAGATAAGTCTATTATTACAACATGCCCTTTTGGGTGTTAATAACAACTACCCATTCAGGTCTTGTTAACATGACAATAACACTTGTTATGAAGAGACACCATCTTTATTAGGCAACAACATCATTTGGGAATGGGGATGTGACAATAACCTAGCAGTGTTAGTATACATTCATGATATGTATGAAAAGTGGGAATGGATGCTCCACATTTAGGATAGTTGGCTATTGACTAGCTTAGTTATATGTTTATAATATATACCAATAATTTGGTCGAGAGAATCTTATTCATTAACAAGTAATAAGTTATTTGAGTCAAAAATTTCACAACTTTAGGAAGAAAAACAAAATTTAAGGATTATAATTTTCATGACTTCAGGATGAAGAACAAGATTTGTATATCAAATTTTTTGTAATGACATGTTTTTGAAAAAAAAATTTACATTAGTTATTGTATGTTCTCATTCGTAGTTGAATCTGCATTGCCTATTAAGAGGTCTCCTTAGAACTCCTAGGGAAGATAAGTCCATGTCATTGTAGCCATTTCTTGAAGGTGTTATTATCCCATGTGATCTATGACTATGAATAAAAGATGTAGCAATGTTTGCAACATCTTTTCTAGGATAGCTAGCTAACCATTCGTGTTGTCTATCTCAATCCCTTAATCCAAGCATTTCAAGTTCACTTTGTTGAAAATGAATTGATGCAAGTAGATGTCAATTTAGTATTTCAAAATCATAGTACATCCTTATATCAAATTAGATGTGTAGCATATTCATGTAACATGACATCCTTGGATCTTCTTGTAAGGAAGTCACATTTTCCAGTTGGAAACAATGTTGGAAATGACATTGGAAGCATTCAAATTATGTTGAACTCATTGATGGGTGACTCTAAAATTGTTGGCCATTGTGCATAATCTAAACTTTCAACATTTGGATTTTCTAACCAAGCTCTTACCAAATCAAGTTATTTTTGTAGAATAATTGGGCACAATGTTACAGATGATGCATGTCAAATAATATTTTCTTCCTTTAAATCAACCAAAGAACCATCAAACTACAATCTCATCTTGCCATCCTCCTCAGATAATGTAACGTAGTAAATATTTTCAAAGACATTAACATCTCCTATATCACTAACATTGTCCAAAGTATGCTCATCTATTTCTATATCTTGACAGAATGGATCATTTTGTTTCTTGTACAATAAGGCAACATACACATGCTTTTTATTTATGAAAAAGTTATAGGTTGTTTCAATTTGATTAATTCTTTGTTAGTATTAACATTGGAATCTCATGGATCCTCAGAGGTAGCCTAGTTACAATTTCAGATACATCTTGCATAAAGTTAATGGTATGTCATTTATATTGTAAATGACCTTCTATAGCATGCGTAACTTGTAAAATAGGGTTAATTCTTGCTATAAGCATTTCTTCAACTTCTGATAGTCCTAATAATATTAATGGTTGGTGTTCTAGATTCATATTATTATTATTTGTTACCGATATTCTCTCCATGGAGTGTTATGGACATAATATTATTTATTATTACCAATAATCTTTCCCTAGAGCATCATGGATACAATATTATTTAGTGTTGCCAATACTCTCTCCTGGGAGTGTTATGGAAAAAATATTATTTAGCATTATTGATACCTTCTCCCTAGAGCGTTATGGACAAAATATTATTTAGTGTTACCATTATTGATCTATGATTGGTAGTGGCCTCTTAGCCAAATTAGTAAAGTTAAACATTTGAACCATTTCTGTTCTTAATATCTTTATAGATAAAAAATAATAAAAATTATAAATATAAATATCTTACACCTCAATCATACTTAGCCATATAGACAAAGTTAACACAAGTGATGATTGGGAAGACAACGATTAGTAACCACACATTTTACTATCTAGAACATAGGCCACATAGGTAGGAGTCCATGGAATTTGATTGGATTATGCATACACGCTTGTGATTCATATGGTCGTGTGTAGAGGATACTTGCTGCTCATCAGAAGCCTAGGAAAATTAAGTAGAAGCATGAAAATAAGAGTCAAAGTTAAAACTCAAGTGAAGAAAAATATGATTTTTGTAAAATAGAAACAAAAGCCATGTAATTTATATTTGAATTTTCTTGACATATAGGATAAGATAGGAAATTCCATTTATTTTTTCTTTTATAAAGATTGATGAGTTGATGTAATTAAATGATGATCCAAATATCTTAGTTCTCTTCAATTTCCTATCCATTTTCCATGAAAAAAGGTTTGTCCCATCATATACCATTATGGGTCCATCAATTGGCTCTAAATATATGGGCAAAATATACTGTACATGATGCTTGAGTAATATGATTATTTAGGTTATAAAATTTTCTCCATTAATTTATCATTTCACCATTTATAATTACTTCAATAATAATTCATCATTTTCAAGAATTTTAACATTTATTAATAGGCATTAATAATCTTGTCAATAATTTCTTACTTCATCTCATTATTAACTCATCAACATCAACAATTTCATCAAAGTATCTTGACCAAAATCACTACGATTTAGTTTTAGCATTGTATTTTAAAATTCAAAGGTAACCAAGATGCTACTAATTAATTTCATGTCAAAGTTAACTTAAATTATTTGAAATTATATCATAAATTATTTAGCTACTTGGTGTGATATCAATAATGCAACTTGCATCAAAATTTGATTTTAGAGTTCATAGAAATTCAAGTTTTCTACAATGCCACAATCTAACCATGACTTGTGGTATTCAAAAATGAAACCATGAGGTTACCACCACTCATGGCTACAAAATTCATCATAACATGTTAACCACAACTTATGATTGTCAACCATGCCTCATAGTATTTTTCCAATACTCATGATGAAGTGTTCTAATAAAAATAGATAGTTTAGAGTGATAATTTTCAAGCTAAATTTCACTAATTGAATAAAAACCGATTAACCTAAAATTCTTTAGTTAGATATATCTTTTCAACTAGTTTCTAATGAGCCCAAGATCACCTCAAAACCCTAAATATGATGGAGCTACAGGATTCCAAAGTTGATCCAAAAATCTAATTTTTTCACCATGACCCATAGTTAGGTTGTAATGAACATCTCTTGACCTGTGTTATCCCCAATTTAAAATTTTTTAACCATTTTATAATAACACAACTCATGTTGTCCTTTTGGTATCATTAGATTTAATTTTTTCACTATTTTTTGAAGACCATAATTGATGGTCAACTTGTCATTTGAAGACAACAACTCATAGTAAACTAAATTTTTCAACAATTTCATTAAATTTTATCAAAATTTCAGAGATTTCATCAATGGATTCATCTTTCAAATCCCAACATTAATAGTAGGTAACTTAAAAATTATTTGTATTTACATCAAAAATTACATAAAATATTTTAATGTTATTAATGATAGTTTTACAAATTGGAATACATAATTTTTTTTTCTATTTCAATCCTCTTCATGCAATAGTGATTCAAGAAATAAATAGCAATAAGTACAATAATAACTCTTACATTTAGTTATGCATATTATTTACTTTCCATTTTTTTACTACAACTTCGCTATAAATTGAATTAGTTTTCTCAAAATCTAAAACATTTCATAGGAAGTAGTCAATCAAACATAACTTGTATTTAGATAATTGTTGCTTTTCGAGCAAAGATTACTTAGAATTTTAGTTCAAAAAACCTAATGTAAATATCATATAGTTCATAAAAAAGAAGTTTTTTCAGTAGAAAGAAACAATTGTAAAATACCGACCAAATTTGCAACTATAATATTCCATCTATATCTAATGTGTTCAAATATAAAACATTATAAGAAAATATGGGTGTCCATCTTCAATGCTATTTTTGTTGAATAGTCAACATAATTGTTATTCACAAGGAAGTTTGCGCTGTCCACTTATTTAAGCTCTCAAATGATGAGATTCCATTCATGCTTTACTAATTGTACATCATAAATGATAAGAAATAACAAAAAATAAATAATTTACCTCTAAAGTAAGGCCTTCGAAATAGTATTTAAATAGAAAAAAAGTTTTCCTTCTACATTTTCCTAATTTTTTTAAATATTTCTTATTTCACTAATTTGCAAACTTGATTAGGATTAGAATAAAACATGTAGTTTTGAATATTCCATTTTTTAAGTTCTAGAACTCCCCCACAAAACCATCGTTTATCTTAAATTTCCATCATCACTTTTTTGGAGTAATTATCCAATGAGCATTCAAAAAGATTATGCATTGTGGCTATAAACTGATAAATAGCTTCAACCTTTAAGGGCATCATCTTTACTTTAAGAAGCACAATATCATATTATGTTTAACTCTTCACTTTGAATTCATCAAGTATGAAAAGCTTAAAATGGACTCAACTACCTAAGTTCTTTATCACCTTCACCTTTATGAAGAGTAAGATCTATTTTTTTATTTATAATTTTTTAGAGCATATTTAATTATTTTTTTCCATATGTTTTTTGGTTTTCATTTCAGTGGCTTTTCTTAAATAGTGATGTAGCAATATTTTCTTATAGGTTTGTTATATGATCTTCTTTGTACATGTTAAAACCATATAAGATGTTATTCCTATAGTTTATTTGAAATAGAAGACACTCCAAGTATTCCTCTAAATTTTTTCTATCTATTTTTAATATTTATTTGTTACAAAAGAGTTCCATATAGCATACTCATAAAGAACAATCGGTTGAATAATAACATGGTAGAGTTATTTTTAAATATTCCAAGTTAGAATAGATTCCTTACATTTTTTAAAACACAAATAAAACTTTCATACCACTTGCAACTCTTTGAGTAATGCACTAATCTCATTTGTAATTGTATAAGCATTCAAAGTTAAGATATTTTTAAGAAAAGGTTATGTCTATTAATAATATTCTGTATTGTAAGTAATTTTTTTTCAGTGTCATTTGTACCTTAGAAACTAAAGCCATGTGTTTTTTTTTTTTCTATCATTTGAAGAAATAGAACAAATCAAGTTATTTTCTAATTTTATGAATTGATGGATGAATGTGCTTGTTTATGGCCCCAATTCATCATTATTTTTCTACATTTATTTATTATTATTAGTGAGAAATGACTGTTCATTATCTCTAATATGAGCTTAGTTATTTTCTATAAATGTAAAGGTTATACCATGTTGTAATACTTTTGAAAATTCAGAATAAAGATTTGCATAAGAATTTCTCTTGAGGATTTTAGCTACTCTTCTATTTTTTCTTTACAGATTCTATTATTTTCATACTTTTAGTGACTCAACATCAATCAACTTCATCAATTCTTTAGCATCTTTTTTTTATTAATTATTTATTACATTCTAGTTTCTTAATCAAGTTCAAAACAATTTTTACATTAGCATTTCATCTACCATCTTGAAGAATAATCTATATTATTTTATAATTTCATCATCAAGAAGGTCAAAAGTCAACACAATTAAATTTCACAAATTCTTCATACTTCTATTTTGATTAATTTACATTTAACATCAAGATTGACAAGTAATCTTAGCCAACATAAAGGACTCAAACTAGATTAAGATCTAAATTTTAGATTTGTCAAAATTTAAGTTTTTTAGATCCACCACAAGTCATGGTTAAGTCATGGTATCCTTAAAAATAAACCATGAACTTACCATAACCTATGGTTATCTTTATTTTTGCCAACAACGTAGCCATAAGTTATGGTAATTCACTGTGACTCATTGTCTTTATCATAAAGAAGGTAAAAGTTTCACAACTTGTGGAAGCCTAGTAGTTTGATCATGGAATCCTTAGTTTGAATTTTTTTTCTTTGTTTTCATAGACCATAACTTGTGTAATTACTAAATATAATACAGAATAAGTCACATGAATCGAGGCTAATACCAATACAATTTATTATCTAGACTATGAATACTTTGATATAAAATGTAATCAATGATCCTTAAGAATGCAACAAAATAATCAACAAAGCTAGAAAAAAAGTCAAACAAATCACATTACAAATAATATCAAATAATTAGAAATTATTAGCCAATGTAGAAGGAGCCAAAATTTGGCACAAAAAAACTAGGACATACTTCTTACTCTAATATTAAAAAGATGATAAAACTAAAATAAGTTATGGATCTTAAAATCAAAGAGACTCCAAAGGAATAATGTGAAATTTGTATTCAATGGCCATGTAAATTAAAAATAAATCTTTGAACTTCTTTACATTGGTCTACTTAGTCTCATGCATGTCATCTTAATTGGATGAAAAAATTATTCTCTTGCCATGATAAATGATTACACCAAATTCACTTGGACTTAAAACTTAAAAATAAAGGAAGAGGCCTTTAATAAGTTTGAAGTATTTTTTACCTTAATGAAAAACTTAATGAATATCACCATCAAGGTTATTAGGTTAAATAAAGAATGAGAATTCAATAATAAAAAGTTTGAGGTTTTTGCACAAAACAAGGTATTTTTCTTCAAACAACATGTATGTACAATTCCCAATCCAAAGGTATTGCTGAGAGAAAAAATAGAACTCTACAAGTTACAATGAAAAACCTACTAAAAATGCAAGACTAATGAATGGATACTGAAGCATGGGCATAATCATGACAACATATATTACAAATAGAATTATGAGCAACATCAACAAGGATAAAACTTCTTATGAAGTTCTTTACAATAGATCACTAAACATTATGCACATGAATAATTTTGGATGCTATTGTTGTTATACACTTATTTTTAGGCTTAGGTTAGAGAGCATTACATTGAGTATAAAACCTCAGATGAATGGTCATGAAAAGAGATAGAAAAAATCAAAATGATTAATAAGCAATAAGGAAAAGTGAAAGGAAATATACTAATAACTATGAATTAAAAAATAGAAAACTGACAATGGAAGAAATTATGACATGAAGTGAAAACTCAAAAAATGATGAAAACTTGGAATTTGGGAAAATTAACAAATCCCATCTAGACATGAGATAAGATGATTATTTTAGCATTAAAGAGAGAGTCATATGCACAATACCCATACTCAAAATGCTTGATACATAGAATTCTCAAAAAACCCTAATCCATTAAAATCTTTAAATTATTAAAATTTAGCAAAATGAATCTCACGAATAGAGCATAAAAATCATTCATCATTGCACTTGAGAAGCAAAATTCAATTCAAATAATAATTGAATATGAATTACGAAATTTTTAGTAAAACCCAGACTTTGTCAAATATGCATAAAACTTGAGAATTTGGAAAATTCCATGATGTCTCATGTAAAAAGTAAGAAGCATAAAACTGAGAAGAAAGAACTTGAGCTTTGTCACACACATGTACCATGTACACAACGAATAAACAATTCTTTCACAATACTATAACAATAATCCAATTTGGTAGCACTTTCACGTATAAGTGTAATATATGCCAAATTGCCCAAAAGAGTGGAGTGTGGGGTTTTAAATAGAAAAGCTCTCAAGTTTCTAGACATAGAAATTCTAACCCTAATCTTAAAAATAAAAATAAGAAATTTAATTCTAAGGTCACATATCAAAATGAATTAATGATAAAATATTTAATAATTTTTTTTATAAAATCACCATAAAACTATAAAATACTACACACATAAGACCTAATCATGTAATTCACATGCTAATTATGCAATGGGCCATTATCACCATGAAAGCTTGCCAAACTCATCCACCAAGTTAGTACACACTAGCTAAATATAAGATAATGCATAATAAAATATTCTTAAACATGAAATATATTACTAAAAATCCAAACTAGGTAATATGCATAAGTAAATAGCATAACTCACGCATCCAAGAGCATTAAATAAATACACAAGTATGAGGTAACAATATTAACTTAAGCATCCAAAAATGCAGGTTGCTACATCATTCAATAATGTAAATGATGCTCCCATGAAAACTCCAAGGTATTGGAATTGTGGAAAGTATGGTCACTTAAAGGATGGTAAATTTCTAAAGATGAAGGAGAAAGAGTTTAGATTTGGTTCTAGGAAAGATGCTAAGGATGAACTCATGGAATTTTGTGTGGTTACAATTAGAGGTAATTATAATTATAATTGTGGTATATTGATTTAGGATCTTCATATAACTTTACTCCTAGAAGAGAATGCTTTTCTAAATATCTTAAAGTTCTGTCCTCTCCAATTCTTCTTGGAAATGATGAAACCTAGGTTGCCAGGAGCTATGGTAAGATAAAGTCATCCTGTAATGGAAAATTAATTATTATTTTCAAGGTAAATAATGTCCCAAAGCTCATCCAAAAATTGCAAGTTGTGGCTAATTTTGATGATTTTCATCTATTTGTATTATTTGAAATAAGAAATATAGAATTTTTTGAGAAAAATCCATCATAGCCACATAATATAAAGAAAGAAGTGGACAATTATATTAGTTGTACGGTGTTACAATGGCTAATAAAGTTAAAGTTCTTCATGATCATAAAGTGGCATAGAAGACTTGGAGATGTAGAAGAAATATCAATCTAACTTTTCCAAAGAAAATTATATAATTAAAGGTAATCCAAGATCAATTATCTCTTTGTGAATATTGCCTAAATGGAAAGCATCTTTTGAGCCTTCTTACAAGTACTCAAAGAGTTGAAAAGGGAAAGAAGAAAAAAAATGAAGATGATTTGAAGAAATTACAAATAAAAAAAAGATATAGCTCTTCATAGAGATGAATGATGAAATAGAACTCATGTAGCTGATCCCTTTTTTGGAACAAGGCTAGGATTATGATGATTATTCAAAGAGATAAAAACACATTAGATCTTGTTCATAATGATGTGTTTGATCTTGTTTTGGTAGCTTCTATTATGATCAATGAATATTATGTCTGCTTCATAGATCATTATTCTAGGAAAGTATGTATTTACTTCTTGAAATTCAAATATGAAGTCTTTGACAACTTTAGGGAATATAAAGCTCTTTTTGGGAATCCATTTTACAAATGAATTAAAGCCCTTTGAATAGATAATGATGGGACATTTTGTTTAGATGAATTTGAAAAGTTTTGCAAGACTCATGATATTTTTGGGTAGAAGAGCATTCTAGGAAGTCCACAACAAAATGAAGTTGTGAAAAAGATGAATAGAATGTCCCTTTAATAAGCGTGGTGTACGCTTAGTGATGTTAGTCTTGAAAACATATTTTGGGTGAAAGTTGTAATGACAACTTACTACTTAATTAATATAATGCCCTTATAATCACTAAATGGTAGATTTCCACAAGAGATATCACTATTTAGAAAGTTTCATTGGATCTTTTGAGAGTATTTAGGAGTATAGATTATTATTATGTGCCTAAAGAATGTAGATTCAAATTAAATTATAAGTCTAATAAATGTATTTTTCTTTGTTATGATCATGTTGTAAATGGATTTAAGTTGTGAAATCTCTATATTAACAGAATAATTTATAATAGAGATGAGATGTTTATGGAATCATCTAAACTTGATGTGATTGAGGAAAAGGTTTTGGAAAAAGCTTATTATGATATTGACCAAGAATCAATTTCAAAAAAAGTTGATGATGAGACTAATGGTGAGGAAGATCTACCTCAAGAAGAAGATTAGCTCTTAAGAAGGTCAAATTTGGTAAAACGACTAGCTCAAGATTTAGATATATATATTTTGTGTATTAGTAATGCTTCTCAAACCTATAAAGAAGCTCATAATTTAAAAGTTAATAAAACTTGAAGAAACACTATGGATGAAGAATTAAAATTTCTAATGAAAAATAAAACATGAGAACTTGTTGAACTTGACCTTAGAAGAAAGCTAATCAGTTGTAGATGGCTCTTCAAGATAAAATAAGGAAAAGTGTACAAGGCATGGTTAGTAGTAAAGAGATACTCTCAAGAAGAGGGTATTGATTATGAAGTTTTTTCCCTAGTGGTAAAGCTAACCTCTATAAGGTAAATGTTGTATTTAGTGACTGCTTTGATTCTTAAGGATAAATAGATGGATGTTAAGATTACTTTTATTTTTATGCAATTAAAGATAAGAAGAACATGGTATATTACTTGCTAAAATCCTTGTATGGATTAAAATAATATCCTAAGATGTGGTATAAGAAATTTGATTCTTGCATGATAAGGTTTGGTTTTGTATAGTTTGATAGTGATCCATTCATGTGCTTAAAGAAAGATTCACAAACTTGTTTGATACTACTATTGTATGTTGATAATATGTTAATAACAAAGAAGAATATATAAGAAGTTTCTAAGTTGAAATATCAATTGTTATCTCAATTGAAGATGAAGGATCTTGGTACCATAAAGAAAATCTTGGGAATGGAAATTAAAAGAGATAGAAAAGATAAAAAATTATGGCTTGGTTAATGTGCATATGTTAATACAATTTTGGAAAAGTTTAATATAAAGGATTGTAAGTTGGTAAATAGTCTATTATCTGGGGGCATGAAATTATCCATGAAACAATGCCATAGAATAGATAAAGAAATGGAGGTAATGAACAAAATCCTCTATGCTAATGTTGTAGGCAACCTTATGTATGCAATGGTCTATACTAGGTTTGATTTTACATATGTAGTGGGAGTTGTAAGTAAGTTTATGTCTAATCTTGAAAAGGAACATTGGATGATTGTTAAGAGAATTTTTAGGTATCTTAAAGGTACATTAATTTTGCTATTTTTTATGAGAATTTTTTTTGGATTACATTACTTTATGGATATTTATTGGGATGTGATCTTGTTGACAAAAACTTCACAAGAAAATTTTCCTTTAAAATGAACATTGGTGCTATTAGTTGGATGAAAAACAAACACGTTTTGTTGCATTATCAACAATTGAAGCCAAGTATGTAGTAGGTTCACAAATAAGTAAAGAATTAGTTTGGCTAAAACAACTAGTTAATAACTTTTGGCAAGAGTAGAAGAAAATAAAAAGATCTTGTGATAACCCAAAATGCAATCTTTTTGTCAAGGAGTCCTAGGTTCATGTAAGGATAAAAAATATTAAAATTTATTATCATTACATATGGAATCAAATTTAAAAAATGAAGAATTTCTTTTGTGATGGTTCTAAATTTTGAAAATCTAGTGCCCATGTTAACCAAGGCTATTCCTAGGCTATTCCTATAGACAAGTTCAAATGGTACAAAAAAGAACTTCGGTTAGAAAATTATGAAATGTAATGGTTTCTCCTAGCTGTAATGGCTTAAAATAAAAAAATGGGAAAATTGCTGAGGTGTGTTTTTTATTTTAAATAACTGCCAATTATTACAAAATACTAGTTACCATAGGAATGTAACAACTGTTGCAAGTTGTAATTATTATTGGTAGCTAACCTATCATACGTAACTCCTATTGCAATTCCCAACTTGGAATATGTAACTCTATGATTTTTACTATTTTAATTATTTTCATCATTCTTGTTTAGCATTTAAATCACTATATAAGTAATGGATGATAGGATGGACCTATGTCAAAGTACCAAGCAAGGTACCAAGGTATCAAATAAATTAATAGATCAAGTTTCATTAACTGACCAAGTGAGAGAGTAAGAAAGACATCAATAGTTCAATGCATTTTGCAATTGAATGTGTTCTCTTCTATTGTAATGCTTGGTTTAAGTTAAGGTTTGCTAGGAGATCGAGCCATTGCTAGGATTTTTGTCTGCTTTTCCCAGGATAATGCTTGTGTTCTTGGTGCATTTCTTCTAATTTTACGATCAAATTTCTACTTCTATTCTTTATTGTTGCTTTATTATTCTACTTTATAGAGGTGTAAATTAGTGTATATGCCATGTTATTAATAAATACAAAACATATTAGATACTCTAAAAAGAAAAATCACTTCAAAATAACAATAAAAATTGAAGAAGAATTTTTAAAGTAAAATTTAGAAGATTTGGAATTCAAATTTAAGTTTGAAAAAAAGTCTAATTATAGTTGCCCTCAATATTTCCAAAGGAAAAAAATGAAAATAATCAATAATGGTGTGATGAAGAATGTGCGATACTTAGAATTTCATTGAAAACTTATAAGTCACTAGAGATAATAAAGTCATAAAAAATCTTATTTCGACTAAGAAGATGAAATTTATCTCAAAAGGATAAACTAGTTTATAAATAATGAAAAATATCCTAAGTGTTTTTTACATTAATTTAAAGCAAGATGAAAACAAACTATGCTTTCTCCATCAAGGATTTTAAAAATTTGTATCAATCTTTATTTTATAGTAATGATAGGATGGAAGCATTTCATGACAATGATAATGCTTTGTTCATTTGTTTTGATGGCATAATACAAGGTATAGAAAAACCAACATCATGAAAAACTATTCATATAAATAACTTATATGGAAAAATGCTTAAATTAAGATGACCATTGATATAAAATGGCATTTGGAAGAAGTTAAATTTAGTTGTGTAGGTAAGGTTAGAAAAGGAATGATGCATTAATAAAGTAGTTATGTTCTTTAAAAAAGAGACAAAAAATATTTAAATAATAATAAACTTATAGTAATCAACAATAATTTTGCTAGGCTTTTAAGCACTATTTTAGAATTTATTATTGAAAAATGGGCTAAATAATATATGTGCAATTTCCCCAATATAATTTAGGTGGTTGCATTTTATCATAGATAATCTCATCACGTAAAAATATCTTATTGATAGAGAAATAGGCATATACAAGAGAAAAATTTATTTGCTTTGTACATTTTTTAAGGCTTATGATTCAGTTAGTCAAAGTAAGTTTTAAAGGTACTTCGAAAATTTAGAAGTTTCAAGCATACTATTATATACCATCTAAAAACGTTATAAACACGTATGTATTTAGTTTATAAATGGTTAAGAATTTTATTTTATAGTTTTGTAAGTGTAAAACAAGAATGTCCACTTTTTCCTACTTTATTTAGCCTTTTTATTGATGAACTTGAAGAGGAGATGCATCAAATATAAAATCAATTTGTACTTGTAATGATGGAAAATTTTAGTGTTGGAAAACCAAAAATTTCCATGCAAGATAGTTTATCTCATAGATCCACTAGCCTTGAAAAGGATTTGGAATGTCCCAAATGGTCTTGTCGATCACTTAGGAACTTAAAAATATAATACCGATTTATGTAAATGAGAATAAAATATAATAAATATATGTAAAATTAAGAGTATAGTGCAAGATCCAAGAATAGGTAAAATAGAAGAGGAATATGGCCAAACATAAATGATTGCAAATCTCTTATTAAACGTAACTATTAATGAATGCAAAATGGGGGCTTGAGAAAGAATACGAATCAAGGTTGTTAAAACTTGAGAAATTAATATGCCTATTGTGATTTGGTATAGGTTCTAGTATGTATCTTACATAGAGTTTGCACTAGTTTCCCAATTTGATTTGCAATGAAATAAATTCCTGCTCCAAATCCTATGCTTAGAAATAAATGTTGCTAAAGTTGTGAAAGAGCTACAAAAATTTGTTGTAAAGCTCTACTATTCTTTCCTAGGTGTTATGCTATGAGATTACTCAAAAAGGTCTTGAAAGATATGCTAAATTTGGTATTTATCATCTATGAATCTATTGCGCTAGCCTCTGTTATAGTTTTTGAGCATTACAAATTGTTCCTAGGTTAAAGTGCTACATGTGGGTTTAAAGCCCAAGTATCACATGTTGCCTAGCATGTGGGACTAAGATGTACAATGTGTGAAACTAAAGCCCAAATCCCACACACTTCCTTACATGTTGCCATAGCATGTGAAGTTGGAATATGTGGTGTACAAGATGAAAAGGATAATATTTATACTTGTGGAGTACTTTTAGCCTCCATGAGCTAGAATACAGGGGATTCATAGCATGTGGAACATTTTTGGCATCCACAAGTTGGAATGTACGGAATTCATAGGATGTGGAGCATTTTTAGCCTCCACAAGCTAGAATGCATGAGATTTTCAGTAGCATTTGAGTTGCTAATCTCATCCTTTTATATTGAAACTAGTTTTGAATTTTGCTAATATAAGGTTGTAGGATAGTATTTTTGGTAGGAAGACAAGGTACTTATTTTTGCCTTCAAATCTCTACCAAATTACAATAAAAATTTGGGCTATGGGCTTTCATTAGCAATATGAATTTTTCTTTAAGGTGTTTCATTGGCCCCTCTTTGTTAATGTTTTGAGGATTAACCTAAGAGACATCAACAAAAAATGTGAAACACCATGGTAGGCTTATCATGAATGCTCTCTATCTACACATGATTTTGTAGTTATCAAATCATGCCAAGAAGCACTTACAAAGGTGAAGTAAGGTCATGATAGGATGTCAAGAGTTTAGGATTAGACAATGAATACATTGGCTATCAAAGAATGGTCACATGGGCTAACAAAGAATTCCAAATGTTGGCATCATGGAAATGGTGTAGTGGTAATAAGTTTGTTGGATAAGGAGGTCTTTGTGTCTTGTGCTTGTACTGCTGGTTGCTTGACTAGGTTTGGAGGAACCAATGCTTGATAATAGGCTTCTTTGGCTACTTGACTCTCTTTTTTTTCAAGAGAGAGAGACAGATGTTGAATTTTTTAACTTAAGGCTACATTAGTCTTTTTTCCTTCTTTGCATTATCTCCCTACCTTTTTTTCTATGGGAGCGAAACCTTCATTGGGTTTTGTTGGTAAGGATGAACTTTTGTTTTCTCATTGAACGAGATGTGTTACATCTAGTGAACTTGGTCGGTAGGGCATGTTGAAGGAGATGTCTCATGGTCATGGTGCATGACCATCAAACATTTATTTTCAATGTTAGTAAGGTAAGGAAGGTTATAATTTGGCTATTGGTTTATGGCTTAGTAGGGGTGATGGAGATGATGTGAGGTAAGCATTATTGATAAGATCAAACAAGCTAACCAAATCTTGTATATCAAGGTTACATGGTGATTCATCCTTTGCAATGGACCACATCCTTGTGATGACTCTGAGCTCATCTTGCAAGCACAAATTCAAGAGGATAACCAAACAAGTCAAAGAATACGTGTGTTTGTAAAACGTTTCATAAGGAAATGGGTGCATGTAGGTTGTCATTAGTCACAATTGACAAAACATGTGAACTTTGTGTCATGCTATGTAGATTCATACAAAATTTACAATCTTTTTGAGAAGCTAAAATGAAGCAAAGGGTCATGCAGGCTTACTTGTTGTAGGCCACTATAATTACCAACATTGACTATTCACCCAACATCTGAAAAAAAAAGCAAAAAAGGGCTACAAACAAATGGTTTAATGCTAGATGAAATATGATTTGAGATAGGAAAGGTTGACTAGATTGGTCAATTATTTCTCATTCATGTTTGATAATTTGAATGCTTTATTTTCATAAGATTTGGTGACTAAGAAAGATCCTTCCCAATTATCTGAGAACTTGTTTGCATGTTCACAAATGACCTTGAGGACAAGGTCTCCTTCCTTGACTTTTCACCTATCTAGATCTTGAGGATGATGTTGTTTCTGGTTCTCTTAATATTTCTTGATGTTCGCAAGCCTTTGTATTCACCTTTCCTCCATTGAGTCAAGGTCCATAGTATGCAACTCTTTGTTCTACTTAGAATTGATGATGTTTGATAGAGCTATCCTTAAGGATGGTACCTGCAATTCATGAGGTAAAATGGCTTTAGATCCATAAACTAGGCTATAAGAGGAGGCTCTGGTTGTGATTCTAAAGGTTTTCCTATAGGCCCATAGTGCATACAGTAATTGTTCATGCCATTTGCATTTACCATTGTTTAAAATCTTATTTAAAAGATTTACAATGACCTTTTTACTAGCTTTATCTTGGACATTGGTCTACGAATAGTAAGGTGATGAAAAGGAATGTTTAATGTTTAGTTTTTGATAAAAGGCATGCATTTCTTGGCTACTAAATTGTAGTCCATTTTCTATAATGATTGTTGAAGGTAGGTCAAAATGGGATATGATGTTATTAAAGAAAAAATTATAGACTTGTTACATTGTTGTTTTTCTTAGAGGAATAGCTTCAACCCACTTTGTAAAATACTCTATTGTGGTGATGATAAAACTATATCTTGTAGAGGATTTAGTTGTTATTGGTCCAACTATGTTGATTCTACTCCTTTGGAATGACCAGGTGATCTAAGTGGTGTGTAACTCTATTGGTGACATTTGTATTAAGTTGTTGCACCATTGAGAGGTGTTACAGGTCTTAACCTTTTGCAGGTAGTCACTTTTCATATAGGACCAAGAGTATCCTAATTGTCTAATCTTTGTGACCATGACTCTAGGTCTTATATGTCCCCCACATATACCCTTATGAACTTGCTCAAGGGTTGTGCAAGCTTCAGTTTTGCACAAGCACACTAGCAATATGCCATCATAGGACTTTCAACATAAAGTGTAATCAACTACAGTGACATATTGTTTTGCTTGTTTATGTACCACATCCTTTTGAGAGGTAGTTAGGTTTTGTTGAAGGTTCACTATACATTAGATAATGCTTAATTTCATCATACCACTCTTGTTAAAGGACATTATCAATGATGGCTATAGAGGTACCTTTAGTGTTCTATGTGATGAAAAGAGCACAACTCTTTGTTAAGAAAGGTAACTTGCTAAACACATCTAGTGTCACACTTAGGGCTAAGGTTGCGATGGCATTAGCTAGGGTGTTCTCAGTTTAGGGAATGTGTTGGATACCAACATCTATAAATTGTAGCATGAGTTTTTTGGCTAGATCACAATAAGGTTGTAAGTGTTTGGCCTTGCATGCATAGAGTTCTATCACTTGGTTGACTACAAGTTGTGAATTATCTTTTATCATTAGATGCCTAATTTCAAGGTTATAGGATACCATCATTCCTTTGATTAATCCTTTGTATTCTGCTATGTTATTAGTGCACAAAAATTGGAAATAATAGGTTAAAGATTGGATCTTACAAGAGGTTAGTGTTATGATGGTGGTAGTAATAGCTCCATGGGAAGTTAAAGCTCTATCAAAAAGCATGATGACCTCATATCCCTTAGGCACTTCATTAAAAATATTGACATCCTCATCTAGGAAATCAAGATCTATGGTTGCATTGTCTTCGATTGGAAAAGTTGTGAGTTACATGGCTATAGCTTGGCCTTTCATTGAGGCTTGGGAGATGTAATGTAGGTTAAAATCAACTATTATGGCTTTTCAATGGGCTCTTTAACTACTCTCATAAACTTGGATCCTAAAGAGGTAGTGTCTCCACTTCTTCAGAGAGAATACTAGGGGTAGGTACTGCTTCTCAACCTCTTTGTATCAGGTCTTCCAAGTAATCAATGCATGAATCAAGTAGTAGATAGGTAGTTTTGATCCATCATTTTATTTTTGATAAGGCAAGAGGCTATGGTGGCTTTCAAGATTACAAGGTAGATGTAAAATGGTTTATCTTTCTAAGGGGGACACATGGTAGGCAATTGGACCAACTCTTTCTTAATATTGTCAAAAGATTCTTAGAATTAGTTAGTCCACTCATAGTGGACTCCTTTCTTAAGCAAGTGTTGCATAGGTTGGAGCTTATCTGTGAGCCTCGAGAATAAATAAAATTTAATACAAATAATCATAATAGGTAAAAAGCTAATGTAAAGTGGTTGTAAACTTCTAGAAAAAGGCTTTTTGTTGGTCAAATAATTAAAAAAGCTAAAATATTGAATTCTCAGTGTGTGGGGACTATTTTCATAACATGTGGATAGTATGGATTGCCGTAATAGCATGTGGAACCTAAATCCCTAGCATGTGAAGTAGTATTGCCAAATTTAGGGGTTGTTTAACTTGATTCAACCACCTCTAGGCTGCATAGGACTAGTGTAATGCTTGGTCGATTGTCCTAGGCTATGCATAAGCAAGTTTGGGTAGTATTTTGACTTGTTAGAGCCCCAAACATTGCCCTTGAACATCACACAATGTGTGGGATAGGGTGCCTCAGCATGTGGGACCAAGACCAATTTTTATGGCTTTCAAGGATCAAATTTTTTTGATCAATCTTCCATCCTAAGGGTTGTGGGACTTTCTAGATGACTTATGGAAAATCTTAGGCATGGTAGATCTTAGCACAAAACTTCACACATTGCCCCACACACTACATAGTGTGTGGGAAAGGGTTCACATGTGTGGGATGAGATTTGCTAGTTTACAAAGGTTTTCAACTAGATTATTTGGCCTCTCCAAGCTTCCATGGTAGTCTTAAAAATGTATGGGAAAGAATGCAATTTTTTAACCACTTTAGGTAGGGTTTGAGGCATGTTGAATTTTTGGGGCCTCCCACATGTTGCCCCACATGCTACATAGCATGTGGCACATGTCTTTCTAATGTGTGAGATCAAGAATTAACTTACGATATCTTGTGAAGGTCAGGTTTTTACTTAACTTTTCTTCCTAGGTCTTGTGGGACCCACCATGAAATTTAGTAATCAAATTTGAGCTTGATATTCATCACTATAAGGTCCACATGCTACCCAATGTGTGGAATAGATGTTCCATCCTGTGAGTCCTGGTCATGTTAGTTGTGATGAATTTCGACCTTGTTTTTAGTTCCTTGAGGCTTTCAAGGTCAATGTTTGGGCATTATGAGAATTCTGCAATCTATTTGTCCTATACTGATGGGGTCAAGGCCTATGGGATGTTTCACACACTATCCCACACACTGTACTACATGTGGGAGGTGAAAGCCTAGCATGTGATCATCTTATGCCTCAGTTTTGATCAATTTTTGGTGACTTTGTTTATGGTAGAATTTTTCTAATTTTTACTATGTCTTTTGTGATCCATTGGGGTAGTGTATGGATAAGTTTGACAAGGAGTAAGGTTGGTGCAAGCTTCAAACTCTTCTCTACATGTCATCATAGCATGTGGGGTAGGATTTTATAATGTGTGGCCATCTTAAAGCTAAATCTCAATGTGTGGGATTACTTAAGTATCCTTGCCCAAGTCTTGTGGGATCCCCCCTTGTCATATTATCTTAAGTAGTTAAATCCTTATTAATACTTAGTGTACAAAGCCTTTTTTAATTTATTCTAAGTTCATAGCACACAAAGGATGTTTCCTAGCATATAGAGAGTTCATTAGTAGTGTTTGGGCATTGTGAGAGGATTTTTGACATCAAAACCCAATGTATGAGCCCATTTCCTAGTTGATTTTGCAAAGATAGTGTACAAGAATTAGATCTTATGGTGAAACCAAAAATACCCATTTTTGTAGTAATTCTTTGATTTACCCACCGTTAAGCACAACATGGTTGTGACAAAGATGAAAATTTAGGGCTTCTATCGTTAATAGGCTAAGGCAAAACTGCTTGAGTTTTGACAATCATGGTGAGGAAAAATAGGATTGAAGAGCAAGGATCTAGTATTAGATGATGTAGAGGAGGACATATGAATTATATCCAAACTCCTTAATCCTTCTATAGGGGAAGGATCTTCATTGAGGATTGCTAAGTACCCATCTCTTACCCTTTCCCCCTATTTTTGTTCAAATTGTGGGTTCATTTTTCTATCTCTAGGCTTTCTTTGATTGAAATTTTTCATTTTGTCTATGCCAAATGCAAGGTTTAGGTTGTAAAATTATAATTGAAACACAATTTGGATTTTATGGCTTGCTTTAATAGATATTTGGATTTTTTCTCAAGCCTTCTCACAATGTTTTTACCCTAATTTAAGCTAAATTTGGCCAAACTTTAAGATTTTTTCTAGTGTGTATGTACTCCCAATTTTGGTTTTGGGATTCATAGAACTATTATATGAGGTCTTCTAGTCATACTAGAAGTGGAATTAAGATTTTTTGAATTTTTTATGGATTTTCTTCCAACCCAATGCACAACATTTATGACTTAATTTACAATTTTTCTATGGAAAAATTGGCAGTGTTAGCAATTGTTTGGTTACTTTTGAACAATGTCTAGGGTGCCTTAAGGTTGTTAAGGTAGTATATGGAGGTTTTGGACGAAGTTTGAAAATTTTAGAATTTTTGACAAATTTTTTCTAGAGGTTTTACTACAATCATTTTTCTATAATATAGGTTTTCTTGGTAAAATTCTATGCAATTCCAAGTTGTAGTTTGATTTTCTTAAACTTACTAATGCAACATTGGAGCTTGGTTTGTGTTGACCTAGATCTATTTTTAGAATTTAGAGTTGGAGTTATTTTTTGGAATTTTTCCCTAGCTATGGGAGCTTTGCCAATCAGTTGTAGTTTTGATACCGAGTTCTTTGGCTTCTTTGACCTATATTGACAATGTATGGCACCTCTTGAGGTCCCTGGGTCAACGTATGGGATGTTTTGGGGTTTTTAATAGGTTTGAATGGTAGCATATGACTCCAATGTTAAAGAAAATTCTTGATTTACACCATAACTCTTCCTTGTATCCCCATAATTCCTAGTGTATGGACCTTGCTTAGATTATTTTACTATATCTTACTTGTCAATTTTCACACATGAGGCTTCCACACTATTAATTTGACCTCCTAGTTTTGCTAGAACTTAGTTTCATGTCATTTTTTTATAATAATTCTCACTTTAGGACCCTACATACAAACTATTTGTATAAATGTCAATATATTTGGTTTCACATTGAATGTTTACTAAGATGTCACAAGGATAAGTCTTGGTTCATGTTGGAAGTTAGGGTGATGGAGTTGGTTATTTTTTGGCATTTTAGCACCAAGGTTGTCATTGTAAAGTTCATTACTTTAATGTTGTTAAACTTTGCTTTAAGGCTTTTATGGTTTCTCATGGCTATCGTTGTATGGCTTGGCTATGTGTAGGACATTTCTAAAGCCCATATTGATCATTGTGGAGTTGGAGGAAATCTTATGTTACACCAAGAAAACCACATAGAAGAGTCTAAACATGGATATGTTCATTGACAAAAATGCCCCTAGCTAGTTTAGACCTGGTACAAGGGAATTCTTAGCATACTTTCTCTAAAACTACAGTGTAATAATGTGGTCACATGTGGTGATGAACATTACCTTAGTCATAATAGAGATCCTTTTGGGAGGATCTTCTACTTGTATCTTACAATTTATAGTGGATGACTCTGAGACTCAAAGAGATATAAAGCATAACAAGGTTTCATTCTTGGCAAGAGTTAGACAATTATCTTGAATTTGGGATATGCTTATGTACTCACAGTACAATTTCAACAACATCTTACTAGTAGGTTACAAGATAAACACACTCTTTCAAAATCCTTCAAGAACTGTCTATTTGTTAGAACTATAATCTTGGTTTTTAAATTGTCATCCTTGTTTGTTTTTGGCTTTAAGTTTTCTCTAGTTCTAACTATTTTTATGATTTGTTTTCTAGGTATAAGGTACATCCTAGGGGATTGGTGAGGGATGACCAAACCTTATCTATGGCTTGTACGACCTTGGAGGAATTTAGGCATGGTGAGGTCATGAGGGTGTAAGTGCTTAACCAACTTGAGGCTGAGTTTAGTAAATATCATTCACAGTATTCTTGTGTGTATGAAATGAACCTAACCACCAATCATGGACATAAATGGTGGTCACATGTAGACTTAGGAGTTTCTACATGAGCCCATTCTAAATATCGATCTTTGCCTAAGTTTGGGAATTAAAAGTTTGTTAGGCATGGTCAGCACTTTTGGTATTTTTTTGGTATTCTAGTTTTTTGAGTTTTTTATGGTTTTGGATTATCTACTATATAAGAGGTAAATAAGTTATCTATGTTTTTTTGTAGATTCTGTACATGAGTCTACTATTAGTGTGATTATTTCAGGCTTTGTTGAGGAGAAAATTCAGTTCAAATGGAATGAAGTAAACTTATCATAGGATTCGTCAGTAATGAAGGCTCTTACAATTATCTAACAACACATTATTGACGTAGGTTTTTTTTTACCTTTTTATGCTACCTAGTCCATTAGTGTTAGTGAGTGAGATGTGAGTGCGATTGACTCTTTTGATGAGGAATTCACTAAATTCATCACCTGTGTCCATGGCTATCCTATGATTTTGAGCATTAATGAGTTCATGTTTAGTGATATGTTTGGTGTACCTTCTGATAATGTTAAGGTAGCCATTAGAGTAGGAGAAGAGGGAATCTATAGAGAGGAAATGAAAGCTTGAATTAAGTCCTCTACTAGTGGTCAGTTATCTTTTAGTTAGTGAAAAGTTAAGGAAGCCAACAAAACCTACCCTCTCTTCCATTCTAGAGGTTTTCACATGCTATTATCACAAAAGAGAACCATAGGGGTTCAATAGGCTTGGAAAATGAAGAAGGGGTTAATTGATGATACTAGGTTTGATTGGGATACCTTCTTTGTTATTAGTTTGTAGGATGAAATCCAAAAGTTTCATAGCAACCTCAATTCTCTATGTTATATGCATTACACATTTTTTCTCCATATCTTAAGCAATTCACAAAGTTCTTGGTGGTCAACAAGAATGGAAAGTGGGTCGCTCATGATGCCTTTCAACTTTTCAAACCTTGGGTCCATCATGTTATTCTAGTGATGCATGCCCAAGATCCACTCATGGAGGAGGTTGGAGAGTCACTATCTATTACCACTAAGAGTTTTTGTGGTGTATGTTGTTTCTTCTTGACAATATGGTGATGGAAGCCTATACTACATGTCGTAATGTAAGATGGGCCAAGGAGGTACACATAAAAGCTAAAGGTGCAACCACAGAAAATATGAAGAGGCCATAGGTTGAAGAAATCGTTCTGGTTGTCGACTAGCCCACACATAAGAATCTTGCCATTAAGCTTAACAAGGTTAATTAGACTATTGGAGGGATGTATATATTTCTTAAATTTTTTTATTTTTATTTGTTTTTTTAAATTATATTTTTGGCTATGTTTTTTATTGCTGAAAATGTTCTATTTTTGGCTTTGATTGGTTGTAGAGAAGAAACATGTGTTGGTTGTACAAGTTGCTGTGAAGGAGAAGTAACAACGTAAGGAAGAAGAGGAAAGAACATCTCAAGAAGTGTTGGACATTTTGGAGTCTATCTTGGCTGATCTACCTTTAGAAGACAACCCTTCGATGGACTTGCTTCATGATCTTCCTAGTAAGGTTTTGGTGTTGTTTGTGCTTTTATTTCTAATGCTATATGTTTTGGTTGTAAACTGTGTTGATGGTTATGGCTGTTACAGTACATGAGCCTCCTCTAGAAGCATCTACATCTATATTCCATTACAAGCCATGGGTGGAGGCCCAGATAAGTTGGAATTCATGCAAGGAATTGTAGATGACATGATAGATAGGCTATGACAGATAGTTCCTAATATTGGTAAGAAAAGTTACAATATTTTGCTTTGCATTTTTATGTTTTTATATTTTTAAATAATTTTTTGTTTTATGGCTACATGGTTTTAGTAGTATTTAGATGCTTTTTTTAATTTATTTTTCTTGTGTTTTGTCCATTGTAGTTCCCAAAGTTAGATCAAATCCTAAGTGTGACATTGACCTTGATGACCTTCTTGAACTACAACCCAATGTGGAAAATGTTTTACAAAATGTTGTACAAAGGGGCTACTAAGTGTACCATGCATTGTGCAAAGACAACTTGGGAGATTCAATGCTCTAATGAGTTCTTATGGGAGAAGGTTATGGTTTTCAAGAAATAGGTTAAAGAGCTATTAAATGCAAAGAAAAGCCTTAGGGATCACAAAGAGTTTATAGAAGGTTGTGTAGCCAATAGAGACTCTTTTTGCACTAAGAAAATTGATTTTTCATGCTACTGGAGTTCCATCTAGAGCAAAGTTTCTCTAGCCATGAGCAACATTGAAAAGGACATTGGAAAGATTAGTATGCTTGGGTGCTGAAGTTGGGAAAGGTACAGAAGGCTCAAAAGCAGTAATACAAGGTAGAAAAGAAGAGCTACCTGAAGCTATGGCATGAGAAGGTTATAGAGTGGCAAAAAATTGAGCTATTTATGTAGGAGATGTGCATGAAGGATGTATTTAGGATATTTGTAGAATTAGTGATGGTTGTTGATTCTCTTGCTTCTCAAATTAGTACTGTGTCTAAAGAAACCACCATGGCTGAATTTTCCTATGGTCCACTTGAGTGGATGGATGTAGAGAGGAGAAAGATCTTGACAGGAGTGGATTTGGGGAAAATTGATTGGGCTAACATGAGTGAAGAGAAAATTCTTTAGAGATTAGAAACTGGACTCCAAAACTTTGATTTTGAAGGCATCGCTCTAGAATCCCATAAGGTTAACAAAAATATGTTTTAAGTTTCCTATGTTATATTTTGTTTTATGTTTTATTTTTTAGTTATGCTTTTGGTCATTAAGGTTACTAATTGTTTGCATATTTCATCATCTACAAGCCCCAGCCGATGATGTTGGCGACATTGGTGATGATCCGCCGCCTTCCCCTACATCTTAGTTTTGGCTATTGTTGGACTAGTTATATGTTGTTATTTTTGTTATAGTTTTATAGTTGTTTTTATTTGGCTGCCATAGCCTAGGAGACTATGTATTAATTTTTTTGTTGTATGTTGCATAGTGCAACTATGGTTGTGGATGTTTATTTTTTTGGATTACATGGCTACAATTTTGGCTTTAACTTTAAAACATATTTTTTATTCTTTTATGTTTTTAAAATTTTTATGTAATTTTATGTTTTTTTTGTTTTTAAGTTATTTTGCAATTTTTAGTAAACATAAACTGTAAACATAAATCATAAATTGATGCGAAAACACAAAGCAAGGCTACATAGAAAATTGGCAAACATAATGTAATAAAGTAAAAATCACAAAGTAAATAAAGTAAATATGTACATGAAATTGTAAAATAAGGCTACTAGTTAAATTGTACAAGGAGAAGAAAAAATAAACAACATGTTTAAGTGTGCAAATATTTCCTAATCTTTATACAGTTTTTATTGTACAATCATATACTCCCCATTCCCTTTGTTTACAATGTTGAATGGGAGTTGCTCCCACATTTTGTTTGTGGCCCCTACACTGTTGGTTTGGGCTTGGTTGATGTTGTTGTAATTCTTAACCTCTTTTTTGGCTATAGGGGCTTGTTTCTAAAACTCCACTTGTGACCCTTTCTCTATGTCAAAATTATTGACTAACAAGGAGATTGCACTATCTTTGTGGATTATGATCTCGTCTTCCTTGTAAGGTAGGTGGATTTCTTAATGGATTGGAGAGGAGACTACATGTAGTTTGGATAACTAGGGCCTCCCTAGGATTACGTTAAAGCCTGGTGTCTCTTCCATCATAAAGAAATCAACAATTGTGAGGAATTTTTCCCTAGCCATGAAGTCTAACATGATTGATCCCCTCACCACCAGATGTGATTTGTTAAATGACTTGAGTATGGTGGTAGAGGTGTTTTGTATATGTTGAACCAAGCTTAAGCACTCCACGATAGGAAAGGGAATAATGTTTGTGGCTAATCTATCATCTACATGTACTCTATGAACCTTGTATTGGCCAACTCTAATTGTGATAGAGAGAGGACCCCTGGACACCTTACTATTTTAAGGATTGGTTTTTACCTTACTATCATGAAATGTTAAGGTGGTTGACTTCATTTCTTCCTAGGATAAGGGTGGTATGTCATTGCATGGATAGACTTCTTGTTGGCTGGGATGTCCTCATTCACAAGAATAGAAGTTTGCATATTAACTAAAGCTTCATGATGGGTAGGGGAGATCATAACCTAATGTAGGAACACTTCTTCTAATTCCCTTGTGCTTTGTCCTACAGGTTGTTTTGTAGGTTTTTGCACTTGAAGGAGACTTGGACGAGTGTGTCTTATTTTTGTATGTCTTCTTGTGTTAATTTTTGATTATGATGATTCTTGGATGTTTTGGCATATTTGGAGGTGTTTTTTGGCTCATTTTGATGAGTTTAGGGGGTTCCATTTCCTGTGCGGACTTGTTTGGAGGCATCCAAATGTTCCAGGCATAAAAACGAGCATTTTTATTTTTGTCACCTATAGATTAGATGTCTTAGCATAGGTGTCTAACCAGAATTATAGATGTATTAGCTTAGACATCTATCTAGAATTGTAGACATCTAAAGATCATATAAATGTCTCCAAAAAATAGTAGATGTCTTACCTAATAGTAGGGCTTTCATAGTAGATGCCCCTATAAAGCCAGAGATGTCTAAGAAGATGAGGGAAAAAGTGCTAACATGGTGTTTCAATTGGAAAACATCTGAAAGACTTCAGATCCTTGTGGAAAACCTTATATGGAATGCGAAGACCATCTTGGAATGCGAAGACCATCTTGGATCTCTATGCAGATAAAGTTGTAATGGTCTTGCATAAGTGTAGCATTTGTGAGATCACATCCAAAGCCCCTAAGAGATTTTTTGCACTCCATCATAGTTGGGTCCTTAGGATTGTAGATGTGGGCAGACTACTGGTTGGTGATCATAGCAAGAATATGGTGGGGTAGGATAGTGGAGGAAAGAACTATAAAATGTAATAGGCTAATTACTTGATCAAAGTGGTAAAGGTTTCTAAGGCTTTGATGCTATAGCATGTAGGTCTTACAATGTGTGGAAAGTTGTAGCATGGAAGATTATAGTTTATGGAGCTATAGCATGTGGAAGTTTGTAGCCTATAACTTGTAGAGCTGTAGCGTATGAAGGGGTTATAGCTTGTAGCTTGTGAAGCTATAGCCTATGAATTTTCTAGCTTACAAAGCTACAACTTGTGGAGTTGTAGTGTATAAGAGGTTTATAGCCTATAAAGATAAAGCTTGTAGAGTTGTAGCATGTGGAAGGTATAGGCTTTAAATAATGCAATTGTAAAAGTAAATATTTTTTATAAAATTTTGATTTAAATATTTTTTATAAAATTTTGATTTAAGTTTCCTAGCATATGTGAACAAAAAATGTAAATAGGTTGTAGCATATGAAAGCTAAAAGCCAAAAACTGCAAATTGCAAACAACATAAATAGAGATAGGTAGGGAATTTTTTTGTAGGCTGAGGCTGAGGCAGACATAGGTAGGGAATTTTTTTGTAACAAATTTTAGCAAAGAAGTCAGGCAAAGGTCCTCTTTCTAGCACAAGAAATTATAACAATGGAAAATTTTGGTGATGGAATATAAAAAATTTCCATGTGAGATAGTTTAACTCACATATCCA
The DNA here is from genome assembly GCA_015680685.1 of Gnetum montanum. Taxonomy (NCBI): domain Eukaryota; kingdom Viridiplantae; phylum Streptophyta; class Gnetopsida; order Gnetales; family Gnetaceae; genus Gnetum; species Gnetum montanum. The sequence continues at coordinate 762,296 of MNCI01022307.1, forward strand.
TGGGCCTCAAAAAGAACCTGGAGCATCCTAAATGGTCTTGTTGATTGCTTATGACTTGAAAATCTGTTATTGATTTATGTAAATGAGAATAAACTATAATAAATGCATGTAAAAAAAAAGAGTATGGTGCAAGATCTTAGAATAGGTAAAATAGAAGAGGAATATGCCTAAACAGAAATGACTACAAATCTCTTATTAAATGTAACTATCAATGAATGCAAAATGAAGGTTTGAGAAAGAGTGCAAATCAAGGCTATTAAATCCTAAGAAATTAATACACTTGTTGTGATCTAGTGTAGGTTGTAGTGTGTGTCCTACATAGAGTTTGCACTAGCTTTTTGATTTAATTTGCAATGAAAGAAATTCCTCCTCGAAATCCTATGCTTAGAAATCAATGTTGCTAAAGCTATGAAAAAGATGAAAAACCATACTAAAAAGCTCTATTGTTCTTTGTAAGTGTTCTTCTATGAGATTGCTCAAAAAGATCCTTATAGATATGCTAGATCTAGTATTTATAGGCTACAAATCTATTATGCTAGCATCCATTACAATTTTTTAAGTGTTACAAATTGTTCTTGGGTTAAACTGTTACATGTGGGCTTAAAGCCCAAGTGCCACATGTTGCCTTACATGCTACCCAACATGTGGGACTAAGATGTATAGCATGTGAAACTAAAGTCCAAATCCCACATACTACCTTACATGCTGCCATGGCCTATGAAGTTGGAATATGTAGTGTATGACATGAAAAGACCAATTTTTGTAGCATGTGGAGTATTTTTAACCTCCACAAGCTGGAATGTAGGGAATTCATGGTATGTGGAGCATTTTTTACCTCCACAAGTTGGAATGCATGAGATTTTTGGTAGCGTGTGAGCTGCCAATATCGTTCTTTTACATTGAAACTAGCTTAAAATCTTGCTAACATAAGGCTGTAGGATAGTATTTTTGGTAGGAAAGCACAACAATTATTTTTTCCTTCAGATCTCTACCAAATTATAACAAAAATTTGGGCTATGAACTTTTATTTGAAACATGAATTTTCCTTGAGGTGTTTTAGTAATGACAATGGTAATAGTTCTTAAGAATCATACTTTATGTTGATGATGTTGACTTAGTTTCAAATTCAATGGAAGGATTGCAACAAATTTTTAATCCTCTTAATGAATTTTGTTAGTATTGAAGAATGAATGTTAGTGTCTAGAATGCTAGAATTATGATTTGTAGTATACATAATAAGATATAATAAAACTAAAATTGAAACTGAAATTTTATTACATCTATAGACCCTCTAGATCTATTGGACAATGACAATAGAAATATAGATGCTATGAGTTTTGAAAACACCATTAAGAAATTACAAAGTATTCTTGTTAATATTTGAAAAAAATCAACCAAATTTGTAACTATAATATTTCATATTTGTCTAATATGATCTAATGCAAAACATTGTAGGAAAATAGGGTATTCAATGTCTATGCTATTTATATTATACAAATTGCATATTCATTCTTCATTAGGAATTTATGCCATATACCTATTTCAACTCTCATCCAATTTTAGCTCTCCAAATTATGCATCATGACTAACGAGGAATAGAAATAGATAAATAATATGCCTGTGAATTAACACCTTTCTTGATACGATTCAAATAGAAATATTTTTTGCATTCTACATTTTTCCAAAATTTTTGATATATTGCTTGTTTTACCAAATTGAAAGCTTGGTTAGAATTATAATAAAGAATGTGTTTTTGAATATTTCATTTATTAAGCCATAAAAATTCCTCATGAAGCTGTCCTTTATCATGGATTTCCATCATTAATTTCTTGGAATGTTTATCCAATGAAGATGCAAAAAGATTACAAGTGTAGGCTATAAAATGACAAAGTGCTTTAACCTCTAATGATACCATGTCTATTTCAAGAAGCATAATATCATATCTTGGTCTCTTCACTTTAGATTCATCAAGCAAGAAAAAAAAAACAAAAAACAAAAAAAACAAAAAAACAAAAATCTAAATTTCTTCTATTTGTTTCTAATATTTATTTGATAGAATAGGACCCCATATAATGCACCCATAAAGAATAGTGGGTTAAAAAATGGCATGATAAAGTTTTTTTTGGATATCCTAAGAATAAATTCTTTCTTATATTTTCTTTCTAATTTAAATAAATCTTTGATACCACTTTAAATCTGAGTAATGCACTTATCCTATTTGTAATTATAGTGGCATTCTAGGCTAAGATATTTGGAGATGGAAATTATGTCCACTAGTTCATCTTCTATGGTATAGTTGTATATCTTATATTATGTGCAACAAATCATAATTTTTGTTGTTTAGACATAAACTTTTATTTCTGAATGTTAACAAAGTCATTAAGAGAATCAAGCGCCTGTTGCAATTCTTCTAATCAATATAAAATTAAGGCATAATCATTAATATAGAGTAAGTATTTGATAGGGCTACTTCTAATTATAATTGCAAAATGAGTTGGTATTTGCTATAGTAAATGAACATGGAGGTATAACCTCATCTTACAAAGATCTTGGCCTTGAATGCTCTTACAATTACGAATAGGATTATTACATTACTCAAAGAGTTGTAAGTTTTATGAAGTCTTATTTTCTTGAAAAAGCAAATGTAAGAAGTAATTTGTTTTGGCTTAAGATATCTGAAAAAGCTCTATCATGCCATTATTGATAAAACTATTCTTTATGAGTATGTTTTATGAGATCCTAGTCTAGCAAATAAATATTTGCAAAAAGTTAATCTTCTTATAGTGAAGTAACCAAATGCTTTTCTTTCAAATTAGAATATGTGGGCTTGAGTTTAGGTGTAGTTACTCAAAGAGGTTGAACGCTTGGGTAGCTTTAGAAAATGGAAAAAATTTGTCCAATGCAATACATGAATGATATATTGCAGAAATCCATAAACAATGAATACAACTAAGTTTAAGCTCATTTTTAATGGATTCTATCTTAAGTGAGCTATCTCAGCCAAAACAAATAATGCTTATATTTATAGGTTATAGCTCACAATGCAAAGCTCGGCTAGAAGATCCATGTTATGATTTCTTCCTAATCATTTATCAAAGAATCTATTTTGATTCTCAAGCTTTTGAATTTTTGATGAATTGTGTTTATCCTACTTTGTTCAAATTCATTTTGAGAGTCCCTCTAAGGATTAATCAACAAATAATTGAAGAAATTAAAAACAAATTTCATAGAGCTATCTTTCTTCATGCAAGATACATAGTGCTATTGATAGAAAGTTTTGAAAGATAAGCCTACAAACTTCCAAGATTTGTATCTCCTTATTTGACAACTTTGGAGGTAGTAAGGCATATGTGGGAGAGTTTAAGACATGAGTACAAGCATAAGGAAGTTTTCCTCATGAAATTTAGTTTCTAAGAGTTCAACAATCTTGGGCATTTAAAGGAAATGATCAAAAGGTATAAGGAGCAATGTGATCTTCTAGTCTATCCAAGGAGAATTTATTTAGATACAAAGACAAGGAATGTTTACTAGATGATACAAATATTGTCTATCAAAGAGCTTTTGACAAAGAATTAAATCAAGTTAAATATGAAGCAGAAGAGTAGTTGAGAAAAAGTTTATTAATGAAGCTCCTAACATTATTATGCGACAAGTCCATGGTAGAATTATATCAACGGCTGTAGAGCTAAGATCATATATTAGCTAGGAACTTCTCTGAAGAACACAGCTATAATGGAGGAAAATTATTTTTCTAGGAAGCTTGACAACCCAAAGAAAGCTTTTACTAACGAAAGATTCCCTTTATATAATGTCAAATTTTCCAAAGTTTAAACAACAAGAAAAGCTAGAATTAAGGTAATTAAGCTAAAGAAAGAGAAACAACAATAGTTAGAGTAGCAAGAAAATATCCTAGAATAAGAATAGCTAAAATAAGATGAAAGCTCAACCCTCAACTCATCATTACTAGCTTTAACTACCCTAAATTTCCCTTTTGGCTATTTGATGAAAGAAGTTGCAAGATTTTGTAAAGTGAAACAAAAGGAAGGAAGGATCATTTTAATCTAAGAACATCAAACATAAACTAAAATCTAAATCCAATGTTGTTTTTCCCTACAAGAAAGATGATCCATTGACATAGGGAAAAAGCTTGTTATGTTACATCAAGAAAAGTCTAAAACTATAGTTTTTTGAGTTAAAGATATGGGATAAGCGACTATTAATTGAATTGTCAGGCTTAAATAATTCTTAATTCAAAACAAACAAGAGATAGCATGAATAAAAGATGAACTCAAAGATTCCAAGGAATTGAATAAGCATATGAAAGAAATAATCATAATAAAGAAATCCTTATTAGAAAATAAAGAATCAACTTATCTATAGCTATAGGAGCAATTAGCTGATGTGAGCTCAAAATTAGAAGAGGCTAGAAGAAGTAAACCTCTAAATCAATCATTCTTACTACACTCACACTTTCAAGAGATGATTTTTCTAAAGCTAAAATATCAAAAGGAATAAACAAAAGAAGTTAGTATAGAGATTGAGAAAGTTAAGTGAAATAAGACATTCTATGAATAGATTGATCAAAGAGCTCACAACTTAGTCATGACAACTACAAAAATAAGATACCAGTTACCACAATTTCAAGTGAGGTTTTTTAGATAATACAATGATGACAGTAGTTAAATTCATGACTAAGATTAATCAAAAGAAAATTGAATTTGATCAAGCTTATACAATGGAGGGAGTAACATTATGAATTGGTCAATTCATTATTCAAATTAGGAGCTAAAAAATTAAGTGTTAAGGAAGTTATACAAAAGTTGGACCAATCAAAACCCAACAAGCTAAATCAAGCAATCAAGGTTATTTACAGCTATGACAAAATATCTCACTAAGTATCGATAGAGGACTAATAGATTTAGAGAATAAAATGTCTTTTGAAACATTCTATCAATCCTCAAATAGTTTAGTCTTGTATGAAGAAACTATTAAATTAATTAGACCATGAATTGAATTTTTTAGTGTAACTTATGTAACTGCTCAAGTTGATCTATAAAGCTTCATGTACATTGTAACTTAAAAAAAGGGGAAGGGATTTTGAGAAAGATAGAAGAAGCTTGTTGTTGATATCAACATTCCCATGATGGGGCCATTGATTAATCAATTACATACATGTGACATCCATTGAATTAGCTATGGGATGTAGCCCTATCAATAAAGGGCTTGAGAATCATTGCTAAAACTTATAGCCACAGCTTGCATTAAGAAGCTCTCATTGTGTGTGGGACAAATTTGTTGGATTTATTGCATAGCCACAGCTTGCATTAAGAAGCTCTCATTGTGTGTGGGAGAAATTTGTTGGATTTATTGCATAGCCACAACTTGCATTAAGAAGCTCTCATTGTGTGTGGGAGAAATTTGTTGGATTTATTGCATGTAGCTTCATATCATCAAATGTGAAGCTATAAGTATGTGAAGCTATAAGTAGGTTCTAAAACACAAATATCATAACTTCATATTTGCACACTTTTAATGTGTACACCAAATTTTGCTTTAAAATTTAGGGAATGATTATCACATTTGGCTCCTATTTACATATATGTGGTAGGCTCGGTACATGCTTAGCAAATATTTACAAATTCAAGGCATCACCGTTTCATCTCAATAAGATATATTTAAGATCATATTTTCTTTATTGTTATTCCAGAACATAATTTGGATTGAGTTGTATAATTTCTTATAATAGATACAATGTTTTTAAGAGTATTTATATCTATTAAACACTTCTAAAATTAGTAATGGATAGCAAGAGTCATTGGCTTTAGAGATATCATTAAAGCAAAGATAAAACTGATTATTTATCCTTTGGCTTGTTTAGAGTAATCAAGTTATTTACAATGAAGTGGCCTCTGCTCTGTAAAAGTCCGAATTGATATAGCAAATAAAATGGTCTGATGGGTTCCTCATGGCTAGACTGGGAAAACCAACATCTTCAAAGAACTCTAATTACTTCACAACGGCTCTTTCTTTCACCGAACTAAATGATTTGTGAGTGTACGTGTCACAAAGAAGGCTGAAGCACTGTAGGAATTAGGGAACACAGACGGCTAGTGGGTTCGTTAAGAAACAACAATGGAGGCTGCATCAACATCTCCATGGCAATGCTGACATGTCTTTTCTGACCTCCACTGATCCATCGCAGGTGCCAGTTACCAATGGGAGAATTCATGCAATCCTGTAGTCCTGTGTCCAGGATTATCCTCTCAGCAATCTCAGCCTTTTCTTGTTTGCTCATGCTTTTTGGAAGTCTTCAACAAGCTGAGTAATAAACTGCTTCAGTCACCGTCAGTGTGGAAACCAGAATATCCTCTTGATCCACATATGCCTGCATATTATTGGAATTCACAAGGTTAGCAGCAAGGCTCTAATTTGTTATTTTCCGTAAATTACTATATTACAAGTGCAAACTGCAATGACACTTACAGCAGTTCCTTAAGAAAGATTCTGAGATATGTCATTAACCAAGATTTCTCCAGAGTAGACCACGTTTTTGTACAACCTTCCTACAAGACAAACTGATAAATGCTAATACAACTACAGTTTCTGTGTAAAGCTGTGACAGGAGTGAAGCAAGAAAATAATGATGGGATTGGGAAGCTCTTAAAACCTTCCAATGCATTAAGAAGGATTGCTTTTCTAGAACCAGAAGGGCCCATGATAGCCAGCAGGTGACCAAGCTCTGCATAGCCACTCATCCCATGTAGAATCGGATGGTTCAAGTTGATGGTGGTATTTCTGAGGTCCTTCCATGATACCCAAATTGGACTATTGGATATCTTTACTGCCACTGTCTGAACCTCCAGGCTTCTGATTTATAAGATAGAAGTGTGTTCTAAACTTAAATATATTAAAGGGTACATTCACCTATTAAAAAAATGGCAATAGGAGGTTGGAAGACAACCAAGAGAGGTGGAATGTTTGAGAGAAAGGAAAAGAGCTGAGATTGCAAAATTAGCAATCTTGAATTTTGGTAAGTTCGGAAATCATCCAGCATAAGCGGTTTAGGAACTTGTCCCAGCTCCTAACAAAATAATGCGGCATGCTCCTCCGACAACTTGGATGGGTTTGATTTGCTGCTTAACCACTGGATCCATGGCATGGACTTGACTGTGTTCGTTATTAGTTTTTCGGTTCCTGCAAATTCATTATTCTAGTGTTGCAAAGTGCAAGCTTGTTTTCATTTTTTATTTTTATTTTGTTTTGGTTTTCTGTTTGTGTGCATGGAAATGTGGTAACAAGAATAAGTCTCTTGGTTGATGTTGTCGTGTCTTGGAAATTCATCTTTCTCATTTGAAGATGCTGCTCCTCATGAGCACCTATCATCTGTTGTAACATGGTTCGTTCCAATAATTGTAACTTGTGTTTCCTTTGATAAAAAAGAGAGAGAAAAGTGTGTTTTAGCTATCAACGTTAAGGGTAGATTAAACGTTTAACCTTTCCATCCCATTTCATAATGAATAGATATTGCTAGTTGTGATTTTTGCATGCAAGTTCCAACAGATGGAAGGAGGTAAGAAAACAGAAATGAAGGAGCAAGAAAAATCAAGCACCAAAAGACAAGGTGGCAAAGGGTTGGGCAAAAGGGGAGATGGTAGTAGAGGAAGGACTAGGGAAATCACGACTAATAAAAATTGCATCATAATTAGAGATTAAGGGTCCCTAGAGCTCTTCCCTTTGGGATTCATTATTGGTTTAGTTTTAGTTTTTACAAACTGAGGAGGCCGAGATTAAGGTGGAGCTTTAACCTCAACCAGGAATTTTACTAGCAACTCCTAGTAAATCAGAAAAGTAACTACCTTGACTTGTTGGAGGAGGTGTGCTTCTTGAAGGTATGGCAAGAAAGTTGGTGTAGGAAGCTCTTTAGTTGGTAGAATTAGAAGCTCATTGTAGAGCTAAGTTTCTTCTAAATTTTAAAATAGTGTGAATTTTATATTTCACCTAGTTGTGCTCTTCAGTTTATTTTGTTATCCTATGAAACTTTGAGTCCTATAATTTGTAAGTTTCTAGATTGTAAGCAACTATCTAAATTTGATTTCAATCTTGACTATGATTATGACTTAAGCTATATTTATTTAGTTCTTTGTTATTTTCATAATCTATTTGAGTTTAGTCCATTTCTTTTACAAAAAAGCTTCATTATCCATTCACGTTAAATGTTTTTCCCCTGTATTGGTTACTTTTTAAAAATTTTCTTTTCACTGATATTTTGATGTTAAACTAAACATGTGATTTTCTTGTTTGGAAAACTTTATGTTGGCTATGTCCTCTTTAATATTTCAACATCACACCTTATATTTTCGTCATAAAAATGAAATTAAAAAAATTGTTTGCATTTAAGTTTTAAGATTTAGAACACCATATTACTCATAACTAGCTAAGACTATTCCTAGGTTTCCATACCCATATGGGAGATGTCCTAGGCTTTTGTCTCCTAAAATGAGTTTTCTAAGGGTGTTGCTATGTGACCTAAATCTGCATGTTAGCACTTGTAAGAGGTGATTTTACTATAATGGCATTTAAGTAGGTTTTGCTTTCCTTTTTGGCTTATCTTTTAGTTTGGTATCCCTTTTAATAACTTTCTAGTCATTTAGCTAGGATTAGACATTGTTATACTTTAGTAAACAAAAATTTTAGAATGAGTTATTATTATTATTATTATTATTTGCAAAGCTTTAACTTTATTTTATTACACTTGTTGAATGAGATAGATTATTTAAATGTTAATTCTGAATAGGCATAATATGGAATATATGCTATTTTGAATTTGAAATTTGAGCTTTGAAATCATTAATTATTTTCTTGAGGTCCTTGCTTTGTGTGATATTACTTTTACAAAACATTAGCTTTTGGGAAGTATGTTAGCAGACGGCTTAGATTTATAGAATGTCCTTTTTCATAAAGTTGTTTATTTTCTATTATAATAATTGTGAAATCTAGAACTCAATGATTGGGAAATCATTAAGGATTATTATATGATGTTGAAAGATAGCCAAAAGAGGAAGCTAGCTATTAATTAACATAAGTGAAAATACTCATAATACTTTCTAGTAAAAAAAATAAAAAATATACAAATTAAATCATTAAATCAATAGTCCAACTAAAGCTATTTTCAGGTATCCATATCTTAGTAGATCCAGAGATCAACAACCCTCTAAAATGAGTGAATACACTATTTGGACAGGGAAGTTTTCCTACACCAACAAAGAGCTCTTGAGGCTTTCAATAATATATGCTCTAGCTTCTTCACTTTTAAAATGTATTCTCATGGCTTTTCAATAACAAAGCTTTTTAATTTTTTTTCTCTACTAATTGTAATTACTCCTTGAGCTTCTCAAATTAGCTTTTAGGATTACAAAACTCCTATCTATGGCACTTTTAGATGAGCTAAATTTTTAACATGAATAGAGCTTTTTGTTCCATGGACCATTATTTCTACAATATGAAATCACTAGTACATTCTTAAATTTTTCTTTTAAAACCAAGCCTTTTTAGTTGAGCTAGCCTTTTGTAGCTTTGATAACATGGCTTATGAAACACCACCAAAATTGGCATGTTTTAATCATCTTTCATCATGTAGCCTTCACCCCATGAAACTTGAGGCAAAACTTCATTGTAAATGTGAAGATTGTAACCCATAAGGAGAAATCTCACATATTTCATACTTTTGGAGCTGATGAAAAATGCCTCATAAGTGGTCAAAGGCTCATCCCCCCAAGTGGAA
>MNCI01022307.1:780605-797651 GCA_015680685.1 Gnetum montanum
TGATCCGGTCGAACTCCATAGACTAAATGCCTAAACGCTGCAAGGAACACTTGGGGTTAATTAATCGTTGTCTTCCCAAACTTAGTTGTTGTTGTCACGGTGTATGGTTAAGTAAGTCCGAGGTATATGATTTTTTTGGTATTTTCTGGTTTATCTGCTATGCTAAGGGGTGAAGGGTTGAGATACTAAAACTAACTCTAACTAAAGCACTAAGTCCTAGCATCAGCATCCATTCCCACTTGTCGTACACACCCTGAACTATGCAACTGTGGGTACCAAATGCTAATCGTTACTAGGATTACCACACGTAACGCATGTGCTCGAAGCTATCGTATTGAGGCACCTAACTAGCCTAAGTGTGACAAGCAGCCGATTCCTTGACTAGCCATACACATCCGTAGATGCTCGTAATCAAGTCGTACTTGTCCCATGTACTAGGAGTTAAGGGTGAGAGAATCTAATCACGATGAGTAGCTGATTCCTTGGCTAGATGTACACATTCGTCAATGCTTGTAACCAAGTCGTACTCATACCGCGTTACTAGGAAAGCAGTAAATAACATTAAATAAACCTATCCATGTACTACAAGGTTTATCCACAAAGCTTATCTTTATTGCCGTACACAAATTGCGTTCAGGTACAAAGCTGTTTGAATAAAGAACTGTTTACTTGGGGGACTCCTACTGCGGGCACATGGAAAATATTCTATCTCTGGGGTGATCAATCTGCCAGAGCTTTGCTACTTTACTCCTAGGATTAGAAATGAGGAGACTGCTGCCTCTTATTTATAGATTTGGCGGCGGACTGCAATATCGTGTACGCGATATCGCAGGGGACGACGCGATATCATAGGGGATGCGATATCGCGGTGGCCGTGATATCGCGTACACGATATCATGGCTTGTGCATATCGCGTCTCATCAATAGCCCATGGGGATACTCCAAGGCTTGGATCAAACTTTCCAAATGATCCAAGACCTTAATGAAGAGCTATGAAAATTGAAAGCCAACACAACTCAGATGGTCAAAGTTCTAGATTTCTACCAAGATGATCTTGTAAGCCCTATGGTGCCTCAAATAACCTTGCCTATTCCAAACTTCACCAAATATAATGGTGAAGGGGATAAAAATGCACATCTAGTAACCTTCCTGTCTAATTGCTTGCTTTTGTAAGCTTGGCCTCATATGATATTGAGGATTTTTTCCAATGTCTCTTAAGGATAGGGCTCTAGATTGGTACTAAAACTTGCCTAGAGGTTTCATCTATTTCCTTGAGGACTTTATTAATCAATTTTTCAACTACTTCAGATACAACTTAAATCTGAATGCCACATTGGACTAATGATGAAGGTGAGGTAGGGACCACTTGAACTAGTCAAAAGGTTCATTCAAATATGGAACTTAACACTCAATAAGATCCCAGAGCCTATTTCTAAAACTCAACTCTTGCCCATTTACAAGGGAGCAATAAATAACTTTATCAAGTTGAAGTTATACTACTTAGATCCCCAATCACTAAGCCACGCTTTCTCACATACTAAAACATCCAAGAGGTAGCTAAGGTGACTTATAAAAATCAACATGTGAGGATAGATAAAAATAAAAATAGGAAAGAACATATAACTATGGCTATAGTAACAAAAGATACAAAACAAAAAGAGAGGAGGAAATCACCACCATTCCACACATCCCTTGACTGATTGCAACCATCCACTTCATATGCCCCAAATCAAACAAGACCAAACTTTGGATGAAAGGATATGTCTAAGTACCCTAGGTTGCCTATAAAGCCCTTTGAGCTCTTAGAATAGTTGCCTCAAGACAACCATATACAACATAAGAAGCTTTCTAAAGAGGCACGATCATCTTTGTGACATAGTTAGAGACCTAACAATAGCTATCAAATATGATCCTAAGCTACTAAAGTAATTTAGACTAGATAGGGATTGCCATTATCATCAAATGGTTGGTCATGACACTGATTTTTGCCTAACATTAAAGGATGACCTCCAAAAGATGATAAACCATGAATATTTGATAGTGAGTAAGCCCAACTCTCCAAAAGTCAACAATAACTCTTATATAGTGGTCTCATTCATAGAAACCAAATAGTCTAATCCTCCTAGGGAACATTTTTTCATTAGAGTACCACCATGATTCCAAAACACAAAGCCTAGAGAGCCATTTTTCATATAGGTACCACCTTCTCTAACCCCTAAGGAGCCTTTCATCATATATGTTTGCCCTTCAGTGGCTTCAACATCACAACATAATCAATGAGTTTCTAATCCTTCAAAGCTTAGGGAACCATTTGTTATATAGGTCCCTCCACCTTCAATGAGTAAGCCTATAAGAACCCATGAACAAAGCCTACCTATAGTGGTCGATAAATTAGACGTTTGCAAGAGACCATCATCACAAGGACAACAAAAGAAAATTGTAGCCAAACTAACAAATAAGCCCACTGAAGATAGCCAATCAAGACCTACATCAAGATCAACCATAGCCACAAACAAGGGGCATAAGGCAAATGCACCAAAACCTAAGCCACAAACTTTAGGGATGATGGAAGAGGTTATAACTACTAAGGCTAAAACATAAGAAACCAAGAGAAAGAATTTTCATGCAACCATGAAACATTCCAAATCATCCCTTAAGAAAAAGATCACATCCCCAAACTTGTATGACTTGGTCATAACATCTCCTACTCATAGGGATGCATGAGCTCAAGTATTAACTACTATCCTTGTGAATAGAGACATGCTTGCCAACAGAGAGTCAATTCACTCTATCATTAAGAAAGCTTTAGTTAGGAAAAATGAGCATCAACCAATGATCCACTTTCGTGATAGTGACATAAAAATTGACTCTCAAAGTGGAAAGGTGCTAGTTGTCCCTCTTCTCATCACTATATATGTTTGTAGGTATGAGGTTCATCATGTTCATGTGGATGATGGGCTGACCATGAATATGGTACCATATTCCATTGTTGACAAGTTTGGCCTAACCAAGAACATCCAAGTGACCACCACCTCAACATTCAAATCATTTAATTATTCACAAGCAGTAGTGTGAGGTTCCATCACTCTTGAATTTGTAGCTAGTGAGTAATTCCCTACATCTGTGATGAGTAGCGAGGAATCCATACACTCGATCATATGAATCACTGGTTTTCATTAAGTGATTTGGTCAAATTTCATAGACTTTAGCTCTTTAAGTATACTAGGTCTAGGTAGCGAGTATTAAGGACGTGATCATCATCTTCTTAGTTTCACTTATGAATTGCAAGTGTATGGTTAAGTGTAAGTAAGGTATATGATTTTTATCATTTTTTATTTATTGTTTAAATCACCTAAGTGCTAAAAAATAAAGTAATTGAATGTCTAAGTAATCTAGTAACTAACTACTATCTTAACTAATCCTAACATAAGCATATATTTCCATTTATTGGACACATCCTAAACCATGTTATAATGTTATTGGGTTACCAAGTGTTAAGCACTATTGGGATTACCAAATGTTAACGTATGCTTAAAATGATCGTGCTTATGTACTTTAATTAATTAATCTAATGCATTAAAGTAAATTACTTAAATAATAAATGCATTTAAAGTAAACATTAAGCTATTTCCAAATCCTGCAAAGTTTGTGAAGAAAGCTTGTCTTTGTTGCCGATCATACCAAGGTGCTTAGTTACATTAGTATTCAAATAAAGATCCATACACTTATCACTCCTACTATAGGCACTTAGAAAATATTCTAACTCTCAAATGAACAAAATGTAAGAGTTTCACTAAGATACTAAATAATGTATGCCATAAGTGTGGTTGGTGAGCATGTATTTATAAGCAAAGATAGACATTATGTCGATTGGGTCACATCAACGTATTAGATCATGTGTCGATGCAATCGTGTCAATGGGATCATGTCGATGGAATCCTATCAAAACAACTCATGAACATAACTCATCATATCCCCATGATTGAATGAAAACTCATCCTTGAGTGAACAAAAGAAGGAACAAGTCCCTTTCAAAGTTTTGGAAAGGCATGGGATTATTAACTAACTATTGACATAAAATTGACACAAATAAACACTAAGTGTCCATAGTGTATAGATTTACAATAATTACAAAAAGTTGGTGTTCAAGATAACAAAATTGAACACTATGAAAAAAATGAATAACACAACTTCTCTAATGGCTTAAAGATGAGGAAGAAAATCAAATGGCCCTAGGTGGTGGAGGCTCCTGAGATGTTGAAAAACCTTTCCCTACTTTGGGTGCACATAGTTGTTGAGGTGGTGGTTGTGGTTATATGGGTTGAAGGTACAATTTCTAGTGGAAGATAGAAAGCATCTAGTAATGCTTTCATCTTCTCCTCCTTACACTTAGGATCATACACAGTCCATGCAGCATTACTAATGTGGGCTAGTATGGGAACATCCCAAGGATAGGGCATTGCAGGGAACAAATCCTTGACATTGATAAACTAGGTAGTGAATTGTTTGCGTTCAATATCAAATGACCTGAATGCATGCTACAGTTCCTAGTATTCATTCATTCTTTTGGCTAGGGTATCTGTTGTTAATCTTTGATTAGTGAACTTTGCCATAAGAACCTTGAGTTTCAAATTAACTGTCTAGAGATTTTTCTTGATCTCTTTATGGTGCTTGAACTTTGCATTGTATAAAAGGTACAAGCTGATCACTTACTTCTCTAGCGCTAACCTCATCCTTTTGATGGTCAACATTGCTAGATTTGAGTAATGGAGGTTGGAAAGCTTCATGTACTCCATCATCTCCTTGATTTGCAACTCCTTGAGGTAGATTTTAGCCTCGTTGTATGCATTCAGTCCATCAAAGATGGGTTGCCAAACATTGCCTCCTTGCTAGAGTTGCTAGAGGACATCATTCACCTTTGTATTAGCCATTTGGTTGTGTTTTTCATTTATCTCCTTCTATAAGCCAACCTATTTCCTGTAATGGTTCTTGCCCTTTTGAATTTGAGGGCCTTTTTTCGAGGTGATGATTTCAATGGTAGACTTTTGGCAAAGAGGATACATCTCCTCCATCAAGAGGTTGCAATTCTCTACAACCAACCTCCTCAATTTAGTGTTTACTTTCACAAGATGCTCCTACTATTGTTGGATGAATTTCACCATTTTTCCTTTCTACATCTTGACATTTCACAGGTGATGGTTTTCTTTGGTTAGCCTTATGTTTTTTTGGTGAACCTTCAACAAGTCCTTGTAAATGTTGTAGGTGGCAGAATTAGCTAAGGACTAATCAAAGATCATCAACTACTTTGTGTACTTAGCCTCTTATAGCTTTTTATGAAGCTGTTGGAAAGCTCCATCTCTTAAGATTTCTTGGTTGAGTATAGTGGGATCAACGAGGTGGGCTATGAGCTCCCTAACTTCCATAGCCAAGCATTGAATCTCAGTTTGAGTTGTTTTAATTTAGGCATTGACAATGCGAGCTTTAACCTTAGCCTTAAGTAGCTCTAAATGGTTTCCTAAAATGGTTTCTTGGATATCAAAGATAGCTAGAATTGATTGCTTGGTTCCTACTAGTTGGTCTAGTAACTCTTCATGTTGGGCTACACTGAATTTTTCACTTCTAGCTCTTGCAAACACTTACACGTCTCTAAGTGCAACAACATCTGGTACAAATGTTGTAGGGATGTTGAGTGCATTATCTATTTTGTCAACCACCACCTTTGCAACTATTTCCTACCCTTAGTGCTACATTACCAGAATAGTTTCCTCCTCATCCTCCTCTAGATGCATAAAAAAAGTAGTGGCATTTCTAAATATTTTTGGGAATTGCTGCTATTGAGAGAGAGATACCGTTACCTCTCAGGCACTAGGATTCAATCTTGTGGTCACCTACATTCTTTAGGTAGAAAAAATTAGTGTTAAACCCTCCATCCTAATGATGGATTGTGAAACCTTGTTGAGATGGCTCAACACTGGTCCATAGAAAAAGGGTTCATCACCACTTGGTCTTGCCTACTATTGCTATAGGAGTTAGTCATAGATCTCACACATGTGCTCAATAGTAGCGTAGGACTCTAATGTTGATTGCTCATGAGTAGCTAGTGGTGGTGGTTGCTCCTCTTCTTTGGACTTTATCTTTCATGATCTGCACTAAAGAGGTGGTAGGAGCATGTCTGATTATGTCTTTCATGTAGTGGGCTATCTTTTTTATTTTTCATCGTTTTCTAATAAGACATGGAAAGGTGAGTACCTTTCTTTTATGTTCATTTTCCTTGAATTACTTATCTATATCTAGATAGATCAATTGTGGAAGGTTGATAGAAAACGTTTTGCTTAAAGTAGCACATGCACAGGTGGAGAAGGCAATCACCTTGCTAGGCCTCACAGTCGAATTGAGGTGATAGGCCACTATCTTAAAGTATGCAAGTTCTACCATAGTTAGTATGCCATATTTCTTGTGGTCCATTCTATAGCACTATAGGATCTACTTCTTTTTAACCTTTGGGTTTGCTTGAGTGGATATCTCTACCATATTTACTCTAGTTTTAAGCACATGAAGGGTCTGCAAGATGACCTTCACTAAGTAGGACACATTGATGTCCTTGATCTTCACTATGGCATTCACTTGACTATTATTCCATAAGAGGTAAATCTCTCCCATGTAACACTCCCCACTGAAAGTGATGGTTGTTCACATGGGAGAGGTTTGTAGTTGGGATTTGACATCTTCTAGAGTGAAGTTTAAGAAGGTACCAAAGTTCAATTCTTGGAGAACTAAAAGTTGGATATCCATGGACTTGATCTGATTGAGGCAAGCTTTGGTCAAAGTAACCTTAAGGAATGACCTTGGTCTTGGTGTCTTGTCCTAGTGGGACTACTTTGTTTTAGCTTTTGGAATCTATCATACAGATTCCACTTTGGGGTCCTCTCGAAGAGGTCCCATTGCATGCATTTCTGTGGCTTGCTCCTGGGGTTATTCTTGTTGGCCCCTTCTAGTTCTAGATTATTTGTTCCTTGGTTAAGATATTCCTCCTTCATACGGGTGCTTTGGTTTTAGTGCCATATATAAGCAAAAAATTATTAAGGATTAGCGTTCGGTGTGTAATTTTGGAACACTTAAGTACTTTATCTCTTTGGTTTAGTTACACTTGGCTAAATTGTGATTATGGTAAAATTAATTATTTCATTTTAATGTCTACCAAAGTTCATTGGAAGAGTTTAACTTTCATAACTTAGTGATTTTATTATTGTTTTATTGTTTAAACCTTGTGGAACATAGAAAAAATTGAAAAAACATTTCATCAAAAACCTAAGGTTTGTATCCCCCATAATGTAAAGCTCATCTTCAGTAGTTGTAGGAATGAAAAACAAGGTAAATTAGACAAACTATTTAAAAGTTATGGGCTTTGGAATGTATTGGGCTCTGAAAAATTACAAAAACTCCTTTCACATTTGAAGCAAAATGGAAAAAATGACTAAGTGTTCAATGCTATTGATAGAATTTTTGCCTTGCATTGATGAGATCTCGTCAACGTGGTTGTTGATCAAAGCTTGACTTTTGGAAAATTGATAGAAACAAAGATTTTTTGTGCTAAACTAGAGTCTAATGGAAGTCCATGAAGCCAAGAACACAATTAAATGCATGAAGAGAACTTGATGGTCCAAAAAAAAAGAAATTTTGATTAGGAGAATAATGGAGAAATGCCATGAAGGAGCACACAACTAGATGTGACTGATGGGGAATGCAAAAGATTCAAATGCAAAAATGCCTAACGATAAGGAAATTAACTATCCAAACCAAGGTAAATGCAAGTGGATCCTTCCCATAATAGGTTCATGTCCTTGTTGCCTTACATATTCTCATTCCAAGGAGTCTGTGGGCCCCATAGTTAAGTAATGGTTATGGAAAGTTAACGACCAAATCCCAAAATAATTTACCTAAGAATTTTAACTTATAAAACTAACACATTGAATAAAACATGAAAAATGAAAATGAGGTAAGTGATAGATTAACATTAGTGGATGAGGAAGAGAGTGAAATGAAGTCTTATATCATGGTTACATGAAGTCCCTTGTGGATTTTGTGGTTAACATGACTTGAAAAGATCCAGCCTTAGTCCAAATCAAAACCAACCACTTTTAGTGACTTCACATCAAAACTCTTAGACTAGTCCACCTCCTCAAGACACAAGATCATTCCCATAGATCAAACACCATTCCCAAAAGAGAAGAAAAAAGAAGTAGGAAATGCGAGAGGCCTTAGTTAGAGGGGACCTTCAAGCAGGGGTAACATGTCTTTTTAGTCCCATAACCAATGCTTGTAGCTTGTTATCTTGTCTAAGGGATGTGATTTGAATTTTCATCATTGTTTTTTTTTTGTTTTTATGTTTTTGGATGGGAACCACACCATGCAAAGGATTTTTTTTAGTTTCTTGTTATTGGTCAATAGCAAAATGATAAGGAATCCATGAAAACACTCATGCACTCAAGAGGGTAGGGAAGTAGAAAGAGTATCAAATCCCCTTGAAGTCACACCCTTGTCTATCCATTTAATCTTTCCCAAGTTTGGAAATGACCAAGGTCACAAGTTCATTAAGAGTTTCGTTAAGGAAGGAAACTCATATTTCCAAAGCAAGGAATACCATAGAGTTTGTGGATGAATAGATGACATGGACTCATTTCCTGTTTCATGAAAAAGAAACCATGTCTTAGTTATCAATTTCAAAATTCAAAGATAGAATCTAAACATTAGCAATTAAAAAAATTTTAGTACAAACCACCATCAACAAACAACTATAATTGCACATAGTCCTGATAGCAATAAAGGAAAGCAAGACATAACATAAGAAACAACATAAAAGAAATCTAAACCAAATAAAGTAAAATATAAAAGAAATTTGTAAAATGTTCAAGAAAGAGAAAAATTTTCTAAAAATGATGTAAAACAAAAAGCAAAAAATTAAGGAACCACTTTCATTAATCAGTATGGATGGCCATCTTCACCACGATTGAGTTAGAAGGAGGAGATCCAAAGAATTGAGCATGCCTATCCATATGTTGAGGTGTTCTAGTCACTGGCTCTTTTGGGCTCATGGAAAGATTTGATTTGTTGCATGTTGACTAGAAATTTCTTATTTAAGCTTTCAGGTTTGTATATTAACATGACCCTATAAGGAAAGGTTTCATAGATAACATAAGGCCTCTCCCACAACATTTGGAAGTTGGTTCTTTATGGTACATGTATGGGATTCTAGTAGGGAACCTTATCTCCTAGTTGAATTTAACTTTCCTAATTCTAAGATCATGTTGTTGCTTGTTGAATGCCTTGTGTAATTCATTAGATGATAGGGCTACCAACTAGTTTTTATCTAGCAAGTTGAGTTTCATTAATCTTTATTTCTATGCTAGACTTAGATCAAGATCAAGGTCACAAGCCATTGAAAGTGTACAAAGTTCTACTTGGATAGGAAAAGTTGGAAATTTTCTATAGACAAGCTGAAAGGGAGAGTAGCCAATAGAAAGTTTTCAAGCGAAGTAATAGGCCCAAAGGTCATTGTTGAGTTTTTTTTCTCTAATCTCTCCTATATTTACTAATTTTTCTTGTTAGTATCTTTGTTATTTTCCTATTTGTAACCTTTTCTTGATTCTTGGCTTGGGGTTGGTAGGGTGTTGTTAATTTATGTTCAACCTCCAAGCATTACATGAGTTTTCAAAAGGTAGTACCTGTAAAATGAGCACCATTGTTAGAAATAAGTGCACGTGGCATCCCAAACCTATTTACAACATATTATTATATAAATTAAGTAACTGTAAAAGATGTACAGTCAGTGACTGATGAGTGGCGAGGTACCCCTACACTCAACCATACGAATACGAGCATTACACGTGCGATCTGGTCGAACTCTGCAGACGAACTAGTTATGGCATGTAAATAGTTAGCCTTAGGTCGCAATTCATTGTCTTCCCACCTAGACTAGTATTAGCTTTATCACGTATGGTTTAGTCCAAAGTGAGGTGTATGATGTGGTTTCTAACCTAATGCTACTCCTGAAGGCAATGAAAAGTAATATTGACTAAGCTAGGAGAGAAAGGGTGAGAGAGAATCTAACTAGCCTAAGTGCGATGAGCATTCATTCCTTGATTATCTGTACACATCTTGGACTTCATGCATGACTACTACTGGGATTACCAAGCATAGATCCTAGGTACACTACTGGGTTATCAAGTAATCACACTTAAATGCTCGTAATCAAGTTGTACTCATTTCACATTTAATAGGAGTTTAAGGGTGAGAAGAGATTAACTAGGAAAGTAGTAAATAAAAATTAATTAAATAATTAAGCTAAGTGAATGCTTTAATGATGAAGTAATCTTGATCTTTATTTTCGGTCATGTGCATGTCCAAGTACGTCACACTTGAATAAGGATGCCATACAATTACAATCACCACACTACTGGCATACATGGGGAGAGAAGGGTTGAGAGAAAGAAATTAAAACACTTAAACTAAGAAATACTTACTTCATAAATTACCCCCCAAAACTCATCTATCTACCTCTTATTTATATATGAGGAGATAGGCTATGATATCGTGTACGCGATATCATAGTTAACCAAAATGTGACTCATCATACCCCCACAACTGAATGAAAACTCATCCTCAAGCTACAGTGATTACATAGTGGATAGGTATGGGATTATTGAATGGTGAGAATGGGTTTATGCTGTAGTGTGGAATCAAAAAAAAATTGGGACATAACAAAAATAATGTGCTACAACTACAAAATTGGTGAAACTCATGTAATTCCTGGTGGCGATGGCTCCTCCATTGGTGCTTTCCCTTTGTCTTGTGCTTCAGGTCTTTGGCTTTGATGGTGTTGAAGTATGGCTTGGAGTTTCTCCTATTCGGTTCGGGGATCTTGTGCCATCCATGCTAATGTTCCAATCTTTGATGGAGTCTGCACCTCCCATGGGCAAGGTAGTTGCAGAAACATTTGATTTGCCTTGACATACCAGGATACAAATACCTGTCATTCCTCTTCATAGGATCTGGCTTTGTCTCCATATTCTTGGAAATCTACAAGCTGTTGAGCCAAATTTGTTGCAACACCTTTTTGGCCTTGGTAGCTTTCCTTTACCACCTCAAGTTCAGAATTTGCAATTTCTAGTTGTTGCAATACCTTCTTGCGTTCTGCAAATTCTGTTTTGTATTTGATGTAGGTGGTAGCTACCTGTTGGTCGAGCTCAATTCTTGGGCACCTTGTTATTAACATGGCAAGGTTGGCATACCACAAGTTTGCCAACTCCATGTATTCTATAAGATCTTGGATCTGCAGGTCTCAGTTCTTAACTTTTGCCTGGTGAGCAAAGGCATATGTGTCCAATATGGCCCACCAGTCAATGTGTTGTGCACTGATAGCATTGATGTGGGCCTTGGCCATATGGATCTCCTTCTCAAGGATCTATTTGTACATACACACCTGGTCTTGGAAGTGCTCCTTTAGCTTTTTGTTCCATTTAGCCTCATTTTGCCACACGCTTATCTCGATAGCTAACTTTTGGCAAATAGCATGTACCTCCTCCATTAAGAGTGTTTGATTCTCCCTGGCTAAACGACTCATGTCCTGGTTGACCCTGATGAATTATTCTCACAACTGATGAAAGTGTTCCTCAAGAACATTCTTTTGCTCCTTCACAACGGTCAACTGAAGGTTGTCAACAACAAGCTACTTGTTCTCTTCTTGTAAGGCCTTGAGTGCCTTGATATGCACATGAGTTTGTGCCTGTGCTATAGAGGCATCCTAAATAGCCTTCTCTTTTTCCTCAGCCACCTTTTTATTCTTCATTAGTAGTTTTATTAGTTGCTTAGTTTTAAAGTTGTTCAGCTGGTTTGTGGGAACAAATTGCAAAGGGTCCCGTTGTGCTACTTGTAAGGCCACAAGGTTTTCTTGCAATTTTTAGACTTCTGCTTCAGCATGCTCGGCCCTCAACTTTGTCAAGACCATCTTCCCCTTAGTGGAAATGAGGTCTTATTGAATTGCTGTAACATCTTGAGGGATGTCAAATAAGGACGTCATAACTTGCCCTATTTGTAGCAATCGATCAAGCGCATCGTCATGTTCTGCAAGATTCATTAAGGTTCCAGCCAAAGTTTGAGCATCTCGTGCTCCTGTGAGATCTACCGGTGGTACAACAGGTACATTGAATGATTCCTTGATGTAGTCTGTGACCACTTTTGCGGCTCTCGCTGCATCCTGGTGTTGCATGACCACCATCGTGGCCCCTTCACCAATCTCTAGTTGCACTTGGAAAGATGTAGCATTTCTTGAGATCTGTTATGACCAAGTACTTTCCTCTCCTCCTGTGTGGATGGATACTTTACTGCTTGTGTGATCAAAATAAATCGTGGGCCATACGACATCATCAATGACGTGGAAGAGATTTGCATCATCATGACTTCCCCAATTGACCGTCTCAGCGATGGCCTTGAGATGGCTCATCAATAGTCTGTAGTCTTGTAGTGGCGGTGGTTGATCTTGGCCCATGTTAGGCCCTACTTCTTGTTGTTGGTAGGGTCCCATATTTGGAAATTGGCTGGGTCCTGCAAGTTGAGTTGCAGTTGGTTCAACCATTTGTTCTTCTTCTTGTTCTGGTCCCAGTGTCTCACCGATGATTTTTCTTGCAGTTGGCGACTTTAACAATTCATCATATGAAGCATTCTAGGCTTTTGGGATGACATCGTTAGTGTATCCTCTAATCCCAGCATGTTGGCACAACTTCCTGATAAGATAGGGGAAGGGAAACGACATCTTCCCTATCTTTCGTTCCTCGAACCACCTGAGGATCTCTGTACAATATAGATGAGGCAGGTTAGCATCAACCTTTCCCATC
Source organism: Gnetum montanum (assembly GCA_015680685.1). NCBI lineage: Eukaryota > Viridiplantae > Streptophyta > Gnetopsida > Gnetales > Gnetaceae > Gnetum > Gnetum montanum. Next base: position 793,496 of record MNCI01022307.1, read on the forward strand.
AGCAGGACACATCCTCTTGCCACATACATTGATATTCTTTTTAATCCATTCATGGGGAAGAGGTGATACGTTCCAATTTTGAAGTAGATCCTCTCTTCCATCGTCAACTCTCCAAATGTCTTGTCCCTGCCATTAGCCATTTCTAACCAAACTCGTTGCACATTGAGGTCTGAATGGGTAGACAACTGAGCAACCTTGAGCCTTGTATTTGGAAGGTTTAATACTTTTGAAAAGGCTTGCATAGAGAAATCAACTGTTACACCACAAATGTTGATGGTGGTGCCTTGTTCTCTGTTGGGCCAGAATTGGTACGTTTCCCCTAGGTACCAGGCACTACTTTCAGAGATGATAGGCCATAAGGGAGACCCCTTGAGGTGATCCCTAATAGCCTCAGGAGAGAAATTTGTAAAAGATTCAAAGTTTAATTCCACAATCACCACAACAAAGGTGGACCTTTTGTGGATAGCCTGAATATAATCTTGTGGCAACGTGAGATGTTGTCCCTATTTAGGCGCTATAGCAGCTCCTCCTTCTGCCTGCCTGGACTGTACAGTAGGAGGGTCCTCTTGATGAATGCTAAATGATTGTTCCTCCTGTTCTCTATTTTTTTTGGTAGGATCTTGTCTTCTACCTCTCCTAGGTCATTTTCTTCCACCTTGAGTAGAACCTTTCTATTGTCCACGTTTTGGTGCCATCTACAATCACACGGGGCCAGTCGTTAGTAAGGTTGTTACCCAAGTTAGGTTATACCTCACTGCTTTCCTTAATAGATTTAATTTATTTCCATGTGATTCTAATTATTGGAAGAACATGTCCCCGAAATATTATAATAGTGAGTCCTATTACTTAGGTGGTTTTCCAATTTTTAGTTTCCTGGTATTCCTAGGGATAAAATTATTTTCGACACAACTTATTCTTAGTGTTATAGCTAATTAACCTTGATAATGTCCTTTGGGCAATGATAAATTCCAAAAACTTTAGACACTATTCAGTGTGTGCCCCTCTCCCATGACTAAACTGAACACTCCAGGTTCAAGTAGGTTCAAACAGAATGAAAATCGGAGTACCAGCGAGTGAGTTATGGATAGAAAAGCAAGGGTTGCATAATCACAAGTCATAGAGAAAAAATTTGAAAAATTGCCCTGCATGAATTGTGCAAAAATGCTAAGTGTTGCGGGGGGGGCTTCACTATTTATAGTTGGATGGGATGCAATATCGCATATGATAGATCACGTATGCGATATTGCAGCCCTAGTGATATTGGCATAACAATAAAAATACCAAATTTTTAAGAATTTTTTAAGAATTTTTTGGAAATGAACATTGTAAACTTAGGACATTAAGCTAGTGTTAAGAGATTCTAGGGTAATTTAGCTTGTTGCAAAGGCACGAATAATGATGTGTGGGTGTGATTGATCAATAAAACCTTGGGTGGTGAGTGAGAGAAAAGGGCCATGTTATGGTACATAGGAACGTTATTATTCAGAGGGGTAGTAGTAGTAGGGAAAGAAAATTGTTAAAAAAATATGCTAAGGGTAATAAATGATGTGTGGAATGTGGTTCATGAGTGCAAATTACAAAATTTACACAAGTGGGTCCTCCCCAAAGCAGGTTCCAACCTTTAATGCCCTTGCATAACCACACTTAAAAGTGTCCATGGGCACTCAAAGGGTTAAATGTAATCCACACTAATTCCACAAAACACACAAATGTAAATATCACTGGAATGAGGTAAGAATTCTACACTATACAAGACACAAGTTACAATTACATGAACAACGAGATGAGATGGACTACAGAAGGGATTGTAGAGATTGGGACATGAGGTAACTAACCCAGGGCATAGTGAATCCTGCATGAAAAGCATGATTAATGTATTATTAACCTGTCGTTCCAAGATTAGGACCAAGTCCATTCCTCTTACCAGTGACACCGCATTGTTTCATCCCATGATGAGTGACTTATGAGAGTACTAGAACAACAAGGCATATGATCACTTGGCATGTTAGTCAAGGGAGGAGTGATTTTTTCTCTTGTGGCACTTTTCTTTTTCTTCTTTTCTTTTTCTTTTTCTCTTCTTTTTTTTGAATACTGAATCCAGAGATTTCGCCAACCTTCAAGCATGGGTGCATGTCTTTCCAATGGGACCCCCTAGAACAGCATTGGATTTTTGAGTGCCATTTTGATTACTCTTACTCCCATTTTTCATTAGATCTACAAGGATATTAGTACAACCACATTGCATGATAACCCCCATAGATGTCACCAAAGGGAATCTTCAAGTCCCCTTAATTTCACATCCTAATCATTCCCTCTTGATCCATCCTTCTTCATTCCAGGTACAATGAAGATAAAATTAATTTTAAGTTTCAAGGATGTCAAGAATATCACTGTACCCTTGAACAGAACCTCTTATTTGTAGAATGGATGAGTGGGTGTAATGGGCTCACTGTCCACATAATTGATCACTCGAGACTCGATAACATAGAACACACCTCAACGAACGAGCCACATGAGTGTTATATTCGTAGATGAGATTACTTATAAAAATGTAAAAAGACAAAGACACAAAAAGATAAAACAAGAAATTGAAAAATGAAAACTGGAAAACAAAAAGTTGTAAAATTAAAGAAAATGAAAAATATTTATTAACCCTTCTTGTTATTTAGAATGGGGGATATCCCCCATAACTAAACGGTTGAGCATGGAAAGGGTTAATGAATGAAAGACGAGGATCCTTGCATGTTGGAAATATTGAAACTTGGTCATACTTACCCCATCAGGGTTCACACACCTGATTGTAGTAAGCATAGTGGGGCAATTTATAAGATGTAGTTCCTAGATAACGAGTTGACCCACTATGATATTTGGGACCGTTAAATGGTATGCAAGGATCGGGATGTTACCCTTCATGCTTTTGTTCATTGGGCTGTATGGTTGTTGGAGTGTTGATTGGTGGCCTTGATGAAGTAACATGAAGCGTTGGATTCGAAGATAAGGGTGCACCATAGTGTTGAACTTGTACTGAGTCAGAGGATGTAGTGGCCTTGAAATTGTGTTGTCCCTTCCTAGGTTCATTTCTAAAGAAGGGACGTCTTCAATGTTGTCGAGGTCTCTCACTGCTGTTGGAAATAGTAGCACAACTAGAGTTCATGGGTTGTTGTTGTGGTGTAGACACCTTAGGAATAGTTGGTGGTGACGTAGAAGGAGGGAAAGTATGAGAATGCTGAAATGTAGGAGAAGTGTAAGATGCACAAGGTGGTGGTTGTGTTGAGGACATGGGCTAATAGTATTGAGGAGAATGGTAATGCAACGAGATAGAGTATGTTGATCCAATTGGGGAAACAGGATGATACAAAGGGTGTCTCCAGTTTAGGGGTGGCTTCCCCCACAACTGGGATTGTTGCCACTGTGATCAAACACAGTATCTCTATACAAACTCTGGATGTAACGTGATTCCCCAATGCTCATATAAATGTAACAAGATTGGGCATTAACCCTTGGGGTGATCGTATAGGAAAATGTTACATTCATATGTATGATCGGCAGTTGAGCTCTTATTTTCTTCATTCCTTCTTTCCAAATGTCTAATGATATTTTGTCCTGCTTCTTGGGTTGTCAAAAATCTATCTCCAATAATATCAATAAATTCTCCACACTTTTTATACATCCATTCCAACATCTTATTGATCTTTGCCTCGACTTCCTCTAATGATTGTTGTTGTATCAACAAAGATGATTCTTTCTCCTTATGATAAGTCGATTTCTCCTTTTTATGATCATGGACCTTTGTTAAGTTGAGATTTTGGTCCTATTGATGTTTTTCAACACTCTCCCATCTAGCCATTTCTCCTTCCTCTTTTTTTACCCACTTAATAAGCTCTTAGATTTGATGGGTTTGTAGTTTGTATAGTTTTCCTTGGGCATACATCCATAGGGTTTCTCTTGTTGCATCACGAAGCCCATCAATGATATGGTACATTAGCCTTTCCTCGGAGAACTCATGGCTTGGACAATTGTTTAATAGTGCATAATATCTTTCTAAGGCCATGTCCAAGGGTTCATGTTGTGCTTGTTTCCACTCTTGGATTTGTTTCCTCAAGGTTGACACTCTTGCGTGGGTTTGATATCTTTCATTAAAGAGTTCTACCATTCT
>MNCI01022307.1:803517-831505 GCA_015680685.1 Gnetum montanum
ACAAGAAAACTAGAAATAGAGCAAGATTCAATGGAAATAGAAAAAAGAGAACAAGAAAGTAGATTTGTGTAAAGATCTCAAATGTTTAAACAAGGTAAAATGATACGAGTAAACACTTCACAATAAAGCTATCCCAAATTCAATAACTACGAATTGTTCAAACTTCCAAGGCTCAAAATAAGCAATTTCTTCAAGACATTCCTACTATGCTATCCGAAAAATTGTTGTGTAAACTATCATGTATGAGACTCTATTTTGGCTAGATAATGGATATCAACAATTTCATTCAACAGAACCTTCAAAAGACTTGACAATTTCTGATTGAAATACCGCAAAGATTTACTTTAAAGATAAAAGAAGCTATTCTGGTCTTATCAAAATACCAAAGATTTTTTGAACCCTCTTGACTATTGAATTGTTCAACGACTTGACTACATGCAGAGGCTCTCTTACAACAATCTCAATAGCGGTTCTTACACATTGCACAATAATCAAATTCACTACTCAAATGCTCTTAAGGCTTTCAAACACAAGCTCTTCTATGGCAAAATTTTAATAGAAATTTTCTATCATGCAACAAGAACAATAAGAGCAATCTAAAGATGCCAAAATTACTTGCCAAGCATGATACTATGTAAACCACTAGCTAAACAATTTAAAAAAAATAAAAAATATTAAACATAACTCATAGGACTATGACAAAGAGGCTGAAATGTTGTCTTTAACAAGTCATCTTACAAGCATTCTTTCACAATGTCTTCTTTACAAATGCTCTTTCTCTATGACCCTCAGTGTGTCCCCAAAGTGTGATCCAAAACTGTCATCCCCCTTCCTACCCTTGAAGCCCTTTTATAGGGTCTCATAGGTAGTTAGGTAAGTTACAAATATTTTGAGTGGTTATAACCACCATAGAGATAAAAAAGGCTATAGTTGACAAGTGTCTCATTTAGTTGCCAAATGGCTCATTCAGTTGCCAAGTGGCCTTTGTAATGGTTACAAACATCATGGGATTAAGGCTAGGAAGTTATAACTTCCACAAAAAGTTACAACTATAGAAATAAAAGCTATGGTGGCCAAGTGTCCTATTGGATAACTATCTAATATAACTCCTTAGCATATGCAAATTTTTAAATCAATATTAATACTCACTTGGTACACAACCAAGGGTTGTCAAACGTACAACAGCATAATAACAACTAAATTACTTATATCAAAACCCAAAGTTAATTAAAATAAATGTTGTATGAATTTTTAAATAAATAAAATATTGAGGCCACATGGCCTGTAAATAATGTGGGTTGGTCCAAGTAGCAAGGCCCATGGAAGTGGTTGTACCGCTAACAGTGCAAACTCGTGGATTACTCCCTGGACTGGTGTATTGGTGTGGTGCGTCAGCTCTGCATCCGTCTTCATTATCACTGGAAATGATTTCCAGATTAAATCATGCATACCTGCTGAATCTTCTTCTGGGTAACTGCAAGGAAGGAGGTGATACTGAAGCAATTGAGTGGGGTGTCCAAACAAGAAGATGGTGGATTTCACAGATAACTACCACTGCAAAACAAGGCCCTGCCACGTTATGCCTCCTCCATCTTCGATGCTATTGATGTCGTTGCTAATTCCTTTTAGCTACACCGATTCTGCTGGTGTCTATTCTATTTTCTTGTGTTGAAAGCTTCAACGGAAGCCCTAATTTTCTCCGTAATTTTTGCAGCTTTAACAAACGCGATTCTTAAGCGACGCAGAACCTCATTCTGCGAAATGCCAAAGCCGTTGACCTTGATGATGCCGCAGAGGTCACCATGTGTGTTGATGTTGACGATCATGCAACCTCCCATGACGGCCTCCTCTTTCAGCGACGGATCAATCATAGTGGAAACCGAAACGCCATCGCCGAAGAAGGTGCACTTCTATTGAACAAAAGCACTTGGCGGGAAAAATCCCCCTCTCTTTCAAATTAGACTCTTCCAACTACTACCTCAGAAAGGATATCCAGTTATTCCTCATCATCAGTAATGAATTCTTCAGCCACTTCTTTCTCTTTTCGAAAAAATTATATTTTTAATTATGATTAACTTAATAAAAATACAAATAGTTTTCATCGAGTTGATAATAGTTTTATGAACTGTGCAAGTAACTGGCCCCAACGATATGTAAAAGTGAAAAGAATGCAAACTGTGAATAGCACGGACAAAAGCGCAATCGACAAATGGTGAACAATCAACGGCAGCTCATAATGCTGAGCCCGATATCCGATACCTGTGTTCACGATGTGCAATTAAATATTCTATAGGTCCTGAAGCTAATTCTTCATGCTGATCTATATACATCAATAGGCAGTTCCAAAGATGTGTTGCTTTTTGAACCGATATAACTTTTTGATGTAGTGAAGGATCTTTGCCACATTGTCTTTCACTATCACCATCCATTTCAAATTTGAAATCCTTGCACTCCTGAAGTTTATCCAACTCTTGCTACAGATAGGCCTCTTCAGCACACAGAGCATGATACTCAATGGTCATGTCATGTGCTAAATTAGACCACATTGCTTGCTTCTGAACAACCATAGATGCATTTTTCTAAGAAATGTCTTCGTTTAAGAGCTATCTTAGCCTTTGTCATCGTGAGTAGTGTAGAAGCATGTGTACTCTGATTTACCATGTATGTTAATGAGGCTGGAAGTGGATTACAAGCAACATCAGCCATAAATGTACATTTATGAACTTCACGTAGGGCATGGGCTGAAAGTTGCCATAATAGTTCAACAAACCTATGCCCATAGCATGTTGCAAGAAATGACACTCTTGAATTCCTCATAGGCAAGGCTCCTTATGATTCTAACTCAGTTATGATCCCTTGGAAAATTTTACGAAATTCATGAGACTGTGCTGAATCAAAAATAGGCAATTTCTGCTCATGACACCAAGATGGATAATTCCTTGTACATGTAGCTACAATATCTAGCATATGCCATTCCAACTTCATGGTCAGTTAACTGTTGCAGAATTCTTCATGGGAAAGAGCATAATCCTCCTTGAACAGTTTCAGTTCATTAATATTCTATACCTCGCCATTCTCAAATAAGTCCACCTGTTCCATGAAATGGCCAAAATATGCCAACAGGTAGATGGCTCTCTTTACGATGCCTATGACAGATTCAAACAACCTCTTGTATTTGCGTTAAGCTTTTAGTGGCCAATAGGGCTTCATCGTCATTTGGTAAGTTATGCTTCCATGCATTGGGATGACGTTGCTTTTGTTTATGTTTATAAGAAACCCCCACCTTGGGTTGCGTACTCCAATCTTCATTGTCACAAAGTGTGATGGTTCTCCAATGAACTTCCTCACTAGATGTAGCATTATCGTAGTTTTGTAGGAGAGGCATGGTTGTGAAATTGTGTGTGAATTTATGTGTGACTGTTTACAATTATTTCTTACTAAAATATGTATCGTTAATTCTATACAGTGACCTTGTATGATATAACTAATCTAGATAACTAGCACTATCCCTAGCAACGGTGCCAATGATGAGTGACGAGGTACCCATACACTCAACCATATGAATACGAGTGTTACACGTGCAATCCAGTTGAACTCTGTAGACAGACTAGTTGTGGCATCTAGATAGTTAACCTTAGGTCACAGTTCGTTGTCTTCCCACCTGGACTAGTATTAGCTTTGTCATGTATGGTTTAGTCCAGAGTGAGATGTATGATGTGGCTTCTAACCTAATGCTACTCCTGAAGGTAATGGAAAGTAATATTGACTAAGCTAGGAGAGAAAGGGTGAGAGAGAATCTAACTAGCCTAAGTGCAATGAGCATCCATTCCTTGATTATCCATACACATCTTGGACTTTGTGCATGACTACTACTAGGATTACCAAGTGCAGATCCTAGGTACGCTACTGGGTTACCAAGTAATCACACTTAAATTCTTGTAATCAAGTCGTACTCATTCCACGTTTAACAGGAGTTTAAGGGTGAGAAGAGATTAACTAGTAAAGTAGTAAATAAAAATTAATTAAATAATTAATCTAAGTGAATTCTGCAATGATGAAGTAATCTCAATATTTATTTTTGGTCATGTGTGTGTCCAAGTACGTCACACTCGAATAAGGATGTTGTACAATTACAATCACTACACTGTGGGCATACACGGGGAGAGAAGGGTTGAGAGAAAGAAATTAAAACACTTAAACTAAGAACTACTACTTCCTAACTTACCCCCAAAAACTCATCTGTCTACCTCTTGTTTATAGATGAGGAGCCAGGCTGTGATATCGCATACGCGATATTGCAGTTAACCAAAATGTGACTCATTAGTGACAATGGTAGCTTGTGCTCATTTTGTACAATAGTTAACAACAACTATGATGTATGCCTTTCCATTCGACATGGGTACCCATGAAGTCAATGCCTTAGATGTCAAAGGGCTTTAGTTGTTGGATCCACTACTAAGGTTCCTCCATACAAGTAGACATTTCACCATCATGTTGGCAACATTCACAAGAGCAAACGAATTGATGAGCATCCTTGAAAAGTGTTTACTAATAATACCATACCATAAGGTTGTTACTAGTCATGCATCTCCCAACATAGTGACACCCACAAGAACCCTCATGAGCATCTTAGATAATGCATAGCTATTTAGCATTAGGAACACACCAACAAACCAAGCCATCAATTCATATCTTGTAAAGATGTACATTGATCTGCATGAAGTGTTTCACCTTGTGAAGAAACTATTTTTTCTTCCTATGGTTCCATTCTTATGGCATATCTTAGATGAGAAGATAGGTAAGAGTGTGATTGTACCATTTAGATTCATTAGGCATTTATTTGGTTATAGGCCCAACAAAGCGGAGTTCATTAGGAAACTAATTTGATAGTGGGATCTTCTCCTCTTTGATGTTCCATCACAACCAAAACAGGTGGTCAACAATCACGTTCTTAGTTCTCTTTCAATCTACCATTGTAAGATTGAATTCTTGTAAGATCACTAGCCACTATATGACACAGGGGGCTCATGATTGGTTTGTTCATCAAGAATTAGATTACACTATGGTCTATGTGCACAAACACCTTCTACCCAAGCACATAGAGTCTAAGTTTCTCCAAGGTAAACATCACTACCATAAATTCTTTTTCTATTATGGTGTAATTTAGCTATGCACCCAAAATGCTTTTGTTTGCATAGTGAATATAGTAAGGATTCTTTTGATCATCCAACTACATGAGCATGACTTCCAAGGCTTAATTTGATGTAGTTGTCATGATGTGGAAGGGTATGGACCAGTCACGTGCTTGTAGAATTGGAGTTTCCATGAGCTTCTACTTGAGATGTTGGAATGCATGCTCGTATTTCTTGGTCTAGAAAAATGGAATATCCTTCTTCATCAACTCCACCAATGGTTTAGTGATCTTAGAGAAATTTTCAATGAATCGCTGGTAGTAGCCAATGTGTCTAAGGAATGACCTCATATCTTTGACTATTTTTGGTTGTTTAGTAATTCCTTGGGTGATCCTTATTTTTTAGGATCCACATTGATTACTTTTTCAGAAATTCTATGTCCCAAAATAATGCATTCTTGGATCATTAGGTGGCTTTTTTACTAGTTGAGACTAAGATTTATCTCCACACACCTTTTTAGCACTTACTTAAGATGGTCTAGGGCTTGCTTAAATGTGGCCCCATAGGTGGAGAAGTCATCCATGAAGACTTCCATCTTACTACCAATCTATTATTGAAAGATGCTTAGGACAAGGCGTTGGAATGTAGCAGGGGCATTGCATAGACCAAACAACATCTTTTTGTATGAAAAATTTTCCTAGGGACTTGCGAATGTTATCTTGGCTTGATCCTCTAGTGCAATCTAAAATTGGTTATAGCCACTATAACTATCTAGAAAGCTATAGTAGCAATGCTTAGAAATGGTGTCCAACACCTGGTACATATATGGCAATGGAAATGATCTTTATAAGTTGCCATGTTCAACAACCTGAAATTGATACAATCCTCCATTTGTCATATTTCTTTGGAACTATCACTAGTGGACTAACCCACTCAGTATCCATAATGGAATAGATGGACCTTGCCTTGAAGAGTTGTTCAATCTCCTCCTTCATGATCTACTTGAGTTTGGGATTCAACTACTATTATGGCTACCTCTTTGACTTGATGGAAGGATCTATGTAAATGCAGTGCTGACATATCCTAGGATCAATCCTAGTGAGTTTAGGATATGACCAAGCAAAGGCTATTGACCATTTTTTGACTACCTCCAACAACTTCTTTTTCTGTATAGGAGCAAGGTTGGCATTAATGATAACCAAATTTCCATTATTCAGAAAGACATATTCCATTCTAGCTAGTAAAGATTTTAGCTCAAGGGACTCCTATTTAAACCATTCAAGGATTTCCAACTCTACCTAGTTGGTTTCATTAGGTTCATCATTAGAGAGTTGGCAATGAACTTGCTCCAATTCATCCATGCCTTCAATGTAGGCACTCATAAGGCTCTTAGTTGGTTCTATGCATATTGTTGAACTGCTATCATGATCAACTATTAGCCACTAGGTGTCCTCTTATTTTGTGGCTGCTACGTAGAGGCACCTTTAAGTTTTAGCCACATCGACACATTGACTGCATGTTATGATAGATGTGCTTTTTATGGATCAAAATATTTTCACATAGTTGCACTGTGTGTCACTATATGTAATGCATGGAATGCGCTTCCTCTCTATCTTTCCAAATTTATTTTCCTTGAAAACTTCCAAAGAGAGGTCTCTGATTCCTAGCTGTGCATTAATGGTGCTCAACCAAGCCCTTTCCATAATGATTAGGAAGGCCTCCTGGTAGTTATCAACATGAATCATCAAGAGGTTAGCAGGATAGAACCATCCACAAACGATGATCACAATGTCCTCCACTAATCTCAAGGGAATGATGATGGACTAATCTACCAACTCAAGATTAATGTTGCTCTTCTTGAATGGAGGTAGGTTCTAGGCCTTGTACATTTCATGGGAAATCAAATTTACACTAGAATCTAAGTCCAAAAGAGCCTTGTAATGCTCATTCCCAATGATTTGTAAATAAATGAGGGGACTTCTAGGATCATATCTTTTGTTGGAAATATGTCCAACCTTAATCTAATCCATGATAGCATGGGTTAACATCACGGTATGAACTTTGGGAGTTGTTTGGTTTGAAGGGTTCTTAAATAAAGAAGTAGAGGATGAGGGAGAAGTGGGGTCATTAATTGTAGGTGTATGTGAAGGCTTTGAAGAATTGCTAGTTTAGAAGAAAGGTCTTTTTGGGGTTTATTTTCCAAACCACTTAGTTGAGGAGTTGGTTGCAAGTCAATAGCCCTCATGGCTTTTCTTTGTTGTGGCTAGGTAGGAATTCCAGCTTTCATGGAAAGAGCTAGTGGTAGTTGAGTTGAGGGTAAGGGTGAAGATGCAGAAGAATGAGGAGGGTAAAATCGAAATGGGTATTCCCCTCTTAGATATTAAGATATATAATATTTAGGAGGGTAGTAGTGATGCTGAAAGGAGGCATGACTGGAAGAGTAATGTAGAGAAATTGGTTGCTAAATGTAGTACCCATAGGAATATGGCTATCAGTAAGGGTACTCTTGCCTTGGTGGTGGCATCCCCCATGACTATGGATGCTTCCACTGCTAGTACTACTTATGATATTGGGGTAGAGCTCCACTTGAATAGTAGGCTTATTGTTGGTGGAACTACTTGTAGTTTCCTTGAGGATGAGGTATCCTCTTGGGTGCTTACCTTCTTGCCAATATTGTATTTAGTGCGTACACCTCAAAGTCCTATAAGTGTAACATAATGGGGCAACATCCCTTAGGATGCTGATAGTGGTAGATGCCACACCCACCATCATCATCTATCTCAAACTCTACAACCTCCTCTATAGTAGCAACTTTACCCTTACCCCTTTGATGGACATGTTTAACTTCTTTCATTCTCCTTTAGTCTTGATTGGTACCTTGCTCTTTAGATGCTTCAACAATTTTAAGGGTATTTTTAAATTTTTTGTTCACAGAATCCCATATTTTATCTACCTTAGTTGATATTTTAGAGATAGATTTTTGGATCAAAAATATTTTAATACCACTTCATCAAGTGGTGCCTCCTCCTTCTTTTCATAGAACTAGACTTTCCTTTTTTAGTTGGAAGGGTCCTAGTTGAATTTCTCTTCACTTTTCCTTTTTTATAACTCACCTTCTTCTTTGGCCACCTACTCAATTAGCATTTGGATTTGATGGGCTCTAAGTTCTAAAAGTCTCCCTGAGGCATAGACCCCAAGGTTCTCCTTATTTCTATTCAAAGCCCATCTTGATATGATGGAGCTACTCCCTTTGAGGAAAGCCATGGCTTTAGCATTCATGCAACAGAGAGTAATATCTACCAATGAACAAATCCAAGGATTTATGTATTTCTTGTCTCCACCCTTGGATCTATTTTCTCAGATTGGACACTCAGGAGTATGTATAATACTTATCATTGAAGAGATTAAGCATCATACTCCATTGTCTGATTTATTCTGATTCTAAGAACCAGAACTATCTTTCAACCTTAATGAGTATCCATGGAAATAACTTTAGTTTTTACCATTCATTTTCAACATTTTACAATGCACAAGCATAGTGAAAGGCTTAAAGATGATTCTATGGATCTAAGTTATATTCCCCTTCAAACTTGGATATATTACTTATATCAAACTATTTAATTCTGCTATGTTTCACATGCCTTGTTGGAATTCTCATTGCCTTTGCAATATTCAACATGTTTCTTGTTGCAAGAAAAGGATCATCATAGCCATAGCCTCTATGATGGGCATGATGGTTGTGAGGTCCTCTACTTCCCCTTCTTTCATGATGGTAAACCTCCCTTGATTGCCCATGCCCCTGGTCTCTACTAGTTCGGTAGGTCCTACGATCATCTCCATCTCATTGGTCACCTCCATCATAATCATGTCCTCTGCTACTTTAGTTTAAGTTAGATGAGGAAGAAGATGAGGATGTTGATGGTGAAGATGGAGGAGAGCCAGCACTAGCACAGTGCTTGCTACCCCCTCTTCTTTGGTCATGCCCACAATCATCATATTTATCATCGTTGTGATGCTTGTCCATATTCTTACCTTAACTCCTACCTTTGGAGCCTCCATGATCATGGAATCCATTCTTCCCTAACCAATGTTTTTTACAATGAACAGCAAGTTCTGGTTCAAACCCCTCTCATCAAAGCTAAGGGGAGGAGAGCCAGTGAATTAAGAACTTCTAGAGAATGGGTCCTCACCTTCTTTCTAGCCTAGCAGGAAAAATGGATTATTGAATCATTTCTCCTTTGATGCTTTGTAACAAATATCCTATTACCGATCTCTCTTACATTATGCCTCATTAGGATGATAATCCTAATAGTCATGGTCTTGCACAACATATTTAGCATTGAGCCCCTAGATGCCCAACCTCATGAGAGTTTGAAGCAACATCACAAGAACTAATTGATTCGGTAGCAACACAATGTTTCTGTTCATGTTCCTCCACTGTAGTTGTTCATCCTAATGTAAGATGAAGGTTAAGTTTAGCACATATTCATCAGGATGAGTATATACCACTTTATATTGTTGTGGCACTAGCTAATTTTCCCTTTCATGCCTTTGTTAATTAGATGTATGCGTGAACAGTGGTAGAGAATTAGCCTTGTGAGAAGAAGTCATTTTAGCTTTGAAGAAGAAAAAATAGTGTGCTTTTACTAATATTATTATTATTTTTGATGATTGTGACTTTAAGGTTCATTACAACATCTTTGAATAATTTCACTAACTCCTAGATAGCGCACGTAGCTAACTAAAGTCCCCTGCAATGACACCAATGATGAGTAGTGAGCAATCCCTATGTCCAACCATATGAATCACTAGCATTCACTAAGAGATTTTGTCAGATTTCATAAACTTTATCTCTCTAAGTACATTGGGTCTAGGCAATGAATATCAAGGACATGACCTTTGACTTCTCAATTTCACTTGTGAAGTGCAAGTGTATGGTTAAGTGTAACTAAGGCATATGATTTTTATCATTTTTTATTCATTGTTTAAATCACCTAACTACTAGAAAATAAAGTAATTAAATGTCTAAGTAATCTAGTAACTAACTAATATCTTAACTAATCCTAACCTAAGAATCCATTCTCATTTACCATACACATCCTAAACCACATAATAATGTTATTGGATTACCAAGCATTAAGCACTACTGGGATTACCAAACATGAACATATGCTCAAAATGATCGTACTTGTGTGCTTTAATTAATTAATCTGATGCATTAAAGTAAATTACTCAAATAATAAATGCATTTATAGTAAACATTAATCTATTTCCAAATTCTTTAAGGTTTGTGAAGAATACTTGCCTTTATTTCCAATCACACCAAGGTGCTCAGGTACATCAGTGTTCAAATAAAGATTCATACTTTTCTCATGCCTACTGTGGGAACTTAGAAAATATTCTAACTCTCAAATGAACAAAATGTAGGAGCTTTGCTAACATACTAAACAATGAATGCTATAAATGCAACTGGTGAGCACATATTTATAGGTAAATACATATACTACATTGAAGGGTCATGTCAATGCATCATATCATGCATTAATGCGATTGTGTTAATGGGCTGCGTTGACAAGATCTTATTGATGTAGCCCATGAATGAAACTCATGAACATGCTAACTTCTTAGTGGTTGAGAAGGCACCTAGCTTCAACATCATCCTAGGGAGATCATGGTTAGTGAAGCTTCGAGTAATTTCATCTCCTATACATCAAGAGATTTACTTGTCATACAAAGGTGGGGAAATTGTAATCTATGTGAATAATGTGTCATTATCCTCAATTAACTATGTTAACATCGATCAAGGCTCTGAGGTGGAGTTTCAAGAGGAAACTTCCAACACTCAGACTAGGGCCAATAATAATGAGAGAAACAAAAATGTGAGTAATGCCAACTCTACAACATGAGACAGTAAACAAAAATGTCTACAACTTGCTATGCTAAATGAGAGAAATGATGACCATAGCATCATGCCAAAAGGATTCCTTGATGTCTCAAAGATCAAGCAATAAGTTCATGGTAAAAATCTCATTCATTCTTTTTCCAATCATTTGTTTATCTTTATAGTGTTATATCATGTTTCAATGTTGGTTGTAGCTTGATGTGCTCTTTTGAGAGCATCTCATACTTGCTAGGCAAGCATGGACTACAACCCACCAAGGCCTAAAATTAGCAACTTACAGCTTGCAAAGGCCTAAAATTAGTGACTTACGGCCCACCAAGGCCTAAAATTGGCAACTTATGGCTCGCTAAGGCCTAAAACTAGGGAGAATAATGACATTTTAGCTAACATACCCTCCATCACCATAGAATGTAATCCCCCTTGCCATTCTTAGTAGTTTCCATCAACATACATGAATCCTAGATCCCAACAAGGGGTAAAACCTTAATAAAACTTGTTACCTTAGGCATCAACGTAGGTTCAACACTAGCCTAGAATTGCCTAGGGTGATATAGCATCCATACTCACCTTCTAGTGTCAACCTAGCCCCACTTCAACCCCAAAGTAGGCCTACATAGCTTTAAACCCCTCCAGTCACTCTTGGTAGCCCCAACACCTTGTTAAACCTAGTTGAAAGTGCTCAAAATTTTTAGATTTAGTTGATCCATGCTAAGGGGTGCTCCATCCAGATTTCTTAGCATGGATCCAACGTGGATGGAAGGGGTAACCTTAAATTGCCAAAATCAACCACTCAATTGCTATATTTTAACACCCCTTGCCAACTTCTAATAACATAGATTCACCAAAAATAACTCAGTTATTGTATATGAAACCTTTTCCATGCTAGTGAGCCCCCCAACCACATTTCTTAGCATGGATCTAGTGTAGGTGCCAAGGGGGTATGCCATAAATCACTTTCCACAATCTTAAATAGCCATAAAATGCACTTTGATAGCCTAGATACCCTTTCATGGTTTCTGGTAGTTGATAATTGCCTAAGTATGAGCCACTTTCACATATGGAATATCTTCCATGTTGGTGAACCCCTCATCCACACTACCCAGTGTGGATCCAGCATGGATAACCTAGGGATATGTCAAATAAATGATGTTATAGCTAAAAATAGGCCTAAAAACTACGCTAGTGATCCTACAACCTTGTTGGAGCCTTCCAACAACTTTAGATGCCTCAAAATTTGTCAAAAATGGCATAAAACTATTATCTCCCTCTCATTCATGCTAAGGCAACCATGCCTAGCATGGAAAAAGGGGGAATGATCTCATAAATCATCTAGAAGCCTCCAAACTAGTGGATTTTAATGCCAAATCTCAACCATCAACACTAAAAACCCTGAAGACTAACATGCATGATCGATTTTCTATTAAAAAAGACTAGATATGACATTTTTAGTTTACCCATGATGAGGAGACCTTATTCATGTTGGACAACATGGAGCTAGCATGGATAAAAGTGGCATGACCAAAACTCTCAAGATTTGCCTTGAAATGAGCATGTGTTGACTTCCTTACCTTCTTGGAGACTCTGGTAACCCAAAACCTGCCAAAATTGATCTCATTTCATTATTTTCCTTGCTTTAATGTAGAAAACCCCCTGGCCAGTGTGGATTCATCAAGGAAAGCTCAGGGGGTTCACAGAGGCACCAAAACAACTCTAACTTATGCTATCCTCACCATATAAGCCTGCCAGAAGCTTCCAAAGCCTCCAAGTACCCAAAAATTGTATAAAATTGGTATAAAAATGTCATCCCCCTCTCATCAAAGTTGGGGCCTCCATGCCTAATGTGCAAAAAAGGAGGATTATTAGATGAGGCATTTAGGAACCTCCAAACTAGTGGATTTTAATACTAAATCTCAACAATTAACACTGACAACCCTGGAGGATGAGATGAATTGGTTGATTTGTTGTCAAAAGAGCCTAGATCTAACATTTTTAGTTGTTCCACAATAGGAGAGACCTCATCCACATTGGCTATCATGGATCCAATGTGGATACAACTAGGAAGGTTCATGGGGGATCCCAAATACATCAAAACAATGACAAATTGCCTTATACTTGCACCAAAACCTTGTCAACGCTTTCCAAAGCCACCAAACTTCCAAAAATCAACAAAAATCAACCCCTTAAGGATTCTCCATGCTAGGGAGGATCCTATCCATGTTAGGTAGCATGGAGCCAATAGGGAACTATAGGAATAGCACCATAAATCACTTAGAAACCCTCAAAACTACTAAAATTTGATCTTAAACCCTAGCCCTTAACCCCAACAACCTTGGGAGTTGACATGCATGGTTGATTTGTTGACATATGAGGCTAGATCTAATTATTTTGATCTATTCATGCTAGCGCCTTTTCTATGCTAGGTAGCATAGATCCAGGTTGGAAGAGCTACCTTTCCACTTTTGGTAGTAGATCGACACTACCAAAGACCAAAAACCTACACCGGGAAAGCCTAAGACCTCATAGCCTCAATTTTATGCTTGTTAGACCTCATTTTAGCCCTTAAATCTCATCAACTCCCATCTTCTACATGGGAACAACTCCCCCATCATGGATCAAGGGAGGTATAACCTTGCATGGCCTTAAAAAAACCTCTAAACATAATCAAAATTAGTTAAAAATTTTGGAAATCATGGTCTACATCCCTAGAGGCATAGAAACCTAGTCAATGTGCTCCTGGACCACTCCAAAACCAAATAACAAGAGCACCCTCATTCTTCCATGCTATGGCCATCATGCTCAACATCGAGAACAAGGGGGAAGTTATCCCAACTTGCTTTAGTGGTTAAAACCCTCCAAAATGGCCTCAAAATGTAGTTACAGAATGCATAACTATTAGATCTTAGTTCCAAATGTCCATGAAATTCTATTTGATCCTATTTTTGCCTAGATTTGGATCCTCTACATTGATCCCCATCCCATCCACATTGGCTAGTGTGGAAACAAGGAGGTGAAGCTTCAAGACCTACTTTTTGCCCTTTTTCAACCTCCAAAATGATCAATTTTGTTAGGTTTAGCCCTCTTCTACCTAAAGAAGGCCTTGGAACCCTGATTGTAATCCTCTTGATTGCATAAAACAACTTTTCATTGGTCTCCATGTTAGCTATCTTGGAAGATACTTTCAAGCTCTAAAGGGAGGATCCCAAGGGTTGAAACTAATACTAAAGCTTGTTCATTCCCTTCCCTAGTAAACTGCATTGACATGCAAGCCATCAAAAGTTGAAAACTAGCTAAAAAAAAGCCTAGAAAACTATCTGGATGTTCCATGCATGCTGGGGATCACTTCTTCCACACTGGCTAGCATGGAAGCCTTAAAAACCTTACTTTGTAGTCTAAACAGCCTAAAAACAACCTCTGTTGATATCCAAACCTATCCAATAGCCTTGTAGCCTTGAATCATGATCTTCCAAGGCCTAAAACTAGTAAAATCTAATCCTTTTAACCATGTTTTGACCAATTCTTACCATATGTGTTCTACCTAGCCTCATTTGGCCTTATTTCACTATGTTACAACCTATATTGATCATTATTGCATTGTTGACCTTGTTTAGCCTTAATACTACTTCAATTCCAATGTGTTTACCTTTACTCTTTATATTTTATCCTTTTTTACCCTTGATTAGCCTTTGATCAATGTTGAATGATGGGGTTTGGCCCTGCCTAACCATCATTTGACACCACGATACCATGCCCCGCCAAGGCCTAAAACTGGCAAAGTATAATCATAGTTGACCATGTTTAACCTTATATTTTCCTTAGTGACCTCCATTGATCATGATTTAACCTATTTTTGCATCATTCTAATTTGTTTAGACCCACTTTAAGCATTATTATTAATGCAATTTTACATTATTTAACAAATTTATTACACATGTGCCACTTGATGTGCTTATGTTGTCATGTAAAAATGAGCCAGGAGGATGAGGAAGCAAATTCAAATAGCCTTAAAGCCTAAGTAAAGCACTCTCATGATGTTTTTAAACCAAACCTTAAGCCTTGAAACCATTGCACTATACAACCATAACACCTTAAAGTAGCCTAACTACCATTAACCTTAAAGCCTAAAACATCACGAAGGGTTCCTTAGCCAAAATTCCCATCAAGATCCTCACCAAAACTTAGGCTTGCTTATGAACACATCAAACCCTTGTTAGGAAATACTAAAGCCATCATATATCCTTAATTATGCCTAACACTCACATGTTTGTTTGTACTATTGTTTACCATTGTTGATAGGTTGTAATGAATGACTAATGTTGACAACTATGATGACTGATAACAAATGAGCCTACATGACATCTTTGCACAATAGAGAAACATATTTCTACAATTTCCAAGGCCTTAAACTAGCAATACAGCTTGCTAAGGTCTTAAAATAACACCATGGTTTACTATGACCTTAAACTAGCAATGCGGCTTGCTAAGGCCTTAAATTGATTCCCTGGGTCCATCATGATCTTAAACTAGTAACTTTGGTATCCTAGGTAGATTTTTTTTGTTCATCATCTCATCATGCTATGTGGCCTATATGCATTGTAATGTTATAACATGCTCAATTTTCTTGGTTTTCTTGTCCTCTTGAAGTTGTGTTTGTAAGATGAGGCCTAGAGCCATTGCAAAGGTGTAACCCATCATGGCAACAAGCCACCACATGACCTCAATGTGCAAAATTTAGTGAGTTTGTCCTACTGTGTCAAGATTGCTTGTAACATTTTCCTTCATCTAGCACCACTCCTTGAGCCTAGCCCCATAGCCTGATTATGACCTTCCATACCTTGAGCAATAATGTTAACCAATGTCTGACATTCATGCATTTACGTTTGTGTGACATTTTTTGTCATGCTCCACATCCAAGTCCACTTGAATGTAGCACATCTCATTCAATGGAAAATCAATATGTCCATTAGACATAACACATCTCATTCAATGGGATAACCCCCAAGTCCATTGAGTGTAATGCAACTCATTCAGCAAGAAAACCACATCTAACTAGCCATGGCAAAGAAACCCAATGAAGGTTTTACCCCACAAAAAAAATGGGGATGTAGATTGCTAAGCTAGTTGACCAATAAAGACTAGTGGCTTTGAACATAAGAAAGGATCCCAATGGCCAAAGAGACCTTGAAGTGAAGTGATTGGATCCTCAAATGCATTTTTGAGTGACCAACACTTCAAAACATATCAGTGCCATGCTATGGCCATGGTGTCAACACTTGGAATGCATTGTTATCATGCATGACCATTTCTCCATAACCTCAATACCATCTTCCCATAATAGCCTTATTCCATCATGAGCACTCTTCAACATAGTTTGACATGACTAGATCAAGCATAGAGAGGGAACGTGAATGGTGAACCTACAATGATGTTTTATATTTTTTGTTATTACCTCTTAGGTCAATCCTCCAAACACCAACAAAGAGGAACCATTAAAACACCACCAAAATTCTCATGTTATAACCATCTTTCATCATGTAGCCTTCAATCCATGAAACCTTAGGCAAAACTTTATTGTAAATGTGAAGATTATAACCCATAAGGCGCAATCTCACACATTTCATACTTTTGAGACTAAAAATGCCTCATAAGTGGTTAAAGCCTCATCCCCCAAGTGGAAAAATTCATGTACTATCTATATTTGGTCTAGGAGGGTTAAAAATACTTTTTGGGATGTCAAAAATGGAAATTTGATGGGTTTTATGGGAGGTAAACACTTTTCTATGTTGGAAACACCTACAGGAGGTAGATCTCACCTACCCCTAGCATGGAGGGATGTGGGTCACCTACTCCTAGCATGGAAGGGAATACCTCAATGTGGAAGGATATGGTGGCATCTATGCTCAATGTGGAAACTTCATTTCTAGCATGGAGACTACATGCTTAGTGTGGAGACTCCATGTCCCCAACGTAGAAGCCACATGTACCATATTTCAGCATTTCATGCACTTCAACATTTACCATGCACTCTAGCAAGGATGGTAGAAGTCCTAGCATGGAACATCTTCCCCTAGTGTGAAATATCTACTTCCATGATGGAAGATGTGCTCCCAACGTGGAAGATCTCCCCCAAACCTAAAAGACCTTCCTCCAACATAGAAGATCTCCTTCAGCTAGGAAGATCTACCTTTAGTTAAGAAAATATGCCCCAAGCTAGGAAGATTCACCTCTAGCTAGGAAGATCTACTCCCAGTGTGGATGTCATCCTCCCAACATGGATGCCATCCCCTTGTTACTATTTTTAGTAAATAGAATGGCCATGAGGGTATGACACTTACTATATATAGTAACCCTACCCAAATTTTTGCACCTACCCCACCTGAAATGTAATAGAAATTTGCAGCTAATTTGTCATAGTTTGTCAACCTAATTTGCAACCAATGTGCAACAAACATTAATGCCAAAACCCTCTATAAACCAACCTCAAAATAATTTCCAAGATGCATCTCCTTGGCACTCACACACTTTGGCATTTTTTCATTCAAGATCTTTGAACACACATAGAGCTTCTTGAATCCCTAATGTGGAACCTCCATAGCCATTGTTACATGCCCTTGTAATACCAAACTTGCAAATCTAGTGTAAGGGGCAGCAAAGGTTTGAAAGCATTGGGATTTGTGGAGCATCTAGATCGTGGAGCAATGGATTCCAAGCCTCCACCAAAGTGAACCCCTTGCTACCCCAAGAACATTTTTGTACACATTTCTTGAATGATTCTTTATTTCTTTTAATATAAAATTTACAATTCTGTTCATGTGCAAGATAGATTTATTTGTTCCAATTTGACACATTTATTATCTTAGATTTGCATTGCATTTTTATTTTTTGTACCCCCGTTTTGCATTTTTTAAGTCCCTGGGTGATCCACTGGACCATCCAAGGCACCTTAGATTTCATTTTTCAGAGGCCTTGGGGATTCGGGGTTGAGGCTACTATGCCAAAAATTTTGATTTTCCAATGATTGAATTTGTTGGTTGCAATAGCTTAATCATAGCTTCCTATAGTCTTGAGCCCTTTTTTAGTGTATGATGTAACCTATCACTTAAATAAGAAAAGAAATCTTTTCATCAATGTACAAGTTGATTCAGCAACATTGAAAGTTAAAAAGAAGCTTGAACTTGCAATCATGCCAAACATCTTTTCAAGAAAGTGAAAGCACACTACTCATGTCTTGCCCTTCATAGATAAACTCAAATGGCCAAATCAACTCAACCTTACAACTAACATCTCTACAATTATAGTCTACCACAAAGAGCTTCCATGTGATCCAACTTTCATATAATAGGGCTCAACCAAAACTCCAAGCTTAAAATGCCCAAAAATCTCCTCCTTTTTAAGATTGGGAGAGATCATATCCACAAACAAGAAACTTGAGGGAAAGTAAGAAAAACCACACATATCCACATCAAGCTCACAAAGTTCATATCAATTAGACATACAAAGATTAAAGAAAATAATAACCTTGTAATCATATAGTTAGCATTAATCAAAGAGGATAGATAGTTACAACACAAGCAACAACTCACATCATACCAGCTCATATACACTAGGTAGCTGATAAAAAACAATTCAATCAAGCACATTATCCACACAATCAATCTATTACAGAAATCACATTAAAGAAATAAGAGAGAAAAACTTCATATTTTCATGACAAAACCACATAATGCACACACAATTTACATGATGTCCCTTTTTTGTTAGAAGATCATAAAAGGTAGCTCCCATTATTAATGTATAGTCAAGTTCAAGAAAAAAGAGTAATAACGAGAAATATCTTATTACATCAAACATTGTTACATAGAGAATATAAAAAATGTAGGAAGGATCAAATAGTTAAACACTTAAACAGTACAAAGAAATCATTGTAGTCATGGATATTCACAATTGGTTCTAGATGACTTGAGAAGATTTTTGAAAGCTTGGGGAATAGCTGAGAGGTGTAAAGACTAAGTGGGCTTGAGCACTAGCAGACATCTAGGAAGAAACAAAGTGAAAAAGAAGTAAATAAGAATAAAACATTTGAGTTAATTTTAGCAAGGAAGTGGAGAGAATAATGGTGAAAAATAGTAGGAATACCTAGAGAGAGAGAGAGAGAGAGAGAGAGAATGATCAATAGCATTTCAAACATGTGAAGAAATGAGGGGATATTTAGAGGAAAACATTAAGTCTCTATACTTTATAAATGAACTATTGGATTTGCTTCATTCTTCACACCTAAAGCTAGTTTCAAGATCATCTTTTGATGTGAGCAAGATGGATTTTAAAATAATATATTTTAATAACATTTTAAATATAAAAAAATTAAGATAAATTAATACAAAAAATTTCTTTTTTATCATATCCTTAAATGTTTTTTACCTTAAAAATTATATCATCAAGGAAGTTTAGGGATAGTTTTATAGATCTCATATGTAAGGTTTCTCTTAGAAGTAGATTTACCAAGAGCTATGTGATACAATATAATCAAGTTGACCTGTAATTTGAAAAGTTTATTGGTTTACAAATAGTCCTTGCAACATTATTCTAAATAATATACTATGCATAATACCCTAGTATCTCAAATGGAAAGGATGACATCTCTTCTTACTTTGTACTATAGAAGTTGGTCTTACAAATTATATCATAGTTGTTTTGATTAGTCATTAGAGGATCCAAGACATGCAAGATATTTAAGAATCAAAGAGACTTGTAACTAGGATTAACTACATGCCATTGACTTTTTTTTTAGTATCCAAAAGGACTAAAGAAAGATAACCATCAATTGAGTCCACCTCAAGCAATAAAGCCAATAGAAAATAAACACTTGATTGGACATTATTAAGAATACAAAGAAGCCTAGACTACTAGTACAACTAAGTATACGAGAAGTTTTTTTTTTTTTTTTTGGCTTTGAAAATTTTGCTATTCAACTTTGTATTTAACATGTGTCACAAAAATTTAAATGTACAAAATTGGAATACTAGTTGATCTTAAATATTCTACTGCATAGGGAACATTATTTCATAAGGAATGCTAAGAAAAGATTCTTACATAAGCTAGACTAGCTAAACTACCATGTACTAAGGATACCTATACATGAGCTCTATAAGCCATGCAACTCATATGAGTGAAACAATTAGCATATTGAGTCGTTGATGAACTTTGCACAAATACACTGAATAAGAAACTTACAAATATAATATATGACATCTTTGAGAGATAAAATACCATCTAACATATTAAAATTAGTGCAAGCCATGAGCCTTCAAACCAAATGCACTTTTACTTAAGGGGAAGGATTTTCTTCTCATATTGTGAGTATATAGGAGTGCATATAGAAAAAGAACAAAACTTGAAAGACTTAATAAAATTTGTATAGGAATGTTTCATTATTTAACAACCTATAATAATGTTCCAAGATCCACCTCAAACCATTGATGAGGGAAAGTCTAGCCATCAAATCATTAGGTTCATATCATGCATAAAAATCAACCAAACTAGAGCACACATGAATAACCATGATACAACTGAATCAACAAATATACCCAATTCACCAAGTAGGGAAAATTGGAATGCTAACAAAATCCAAATGATATCACAATAATCAAGGGAACTCTTCTAAGAAGCATCTTGATCTCATCAAGATAATAGGTCCAAAAAATCTCAAGGAAGCATTACAAGAAATAACAAACTCAACCAATGATACCACAAGGAGTCAAAGACATAATATTAGGAATCAATAACAAGAGAAAGAAAGCTCTCAAAAGCATTGACACACTAATCTACAACAAGAGAAAATGAACTTCAATTAATATTGAATGCTCTCATGAGAAGAGAAGTTTTGAAATAGCCAAAATAGGAATGACCAACCTTACAAAGATCCCAAAATCTTAAACCCAATAATAGGGTTCTTCATCATGTAGTTGGCAATTTGA
Source organism: Gnetum montanum (assembly GCA_015680685.1). NCBI lineage: Eukaryota > Viridiplantae > Streptophyta > Gnetopsida > Gnetales > Gnetaceae > Gnetum > Gnetum montanum. Next base: position 824,523 of record MNCI01022307.1, read on the forward strand.
AGAGGAATATTTAAGGATGAATGAATATAAAGATATCTAGCCTCAAGATAATATAATTCAATATGAAGAATTTTCAATATTATCTATAAGAAGAAATAACAAAATCAAATAACCCACATCTAGGATGATCAAGAACAATGTACATAAAGATACTTAAAATAGTACTATGTCAATAAGCTAGTTAGGCTAAAATCACAAAATATCATAAGATGAACCAACATCTACCAATTCATCTAAGATAACAATTTTATACAAAAACATATGGATCCACATCATAGCCATGAGACCAATTAATAGTGAGGGAATATAAACAAACTGAGCATGATATACATGATACTTGAGACAAGATTCAATGAAAACACGTACACAAATAAATAGACATACAATCACCACAATAGTTAATCAATCTACCTACAATGATCTATGTCCATCTAAACCAAGGCTTAATGCGAGCTAACAACTAAACACACTTTAATCATGGAAATAGGTAAAAAAGATGATTTTTTAATATTAAATCTAAGTTTCACATATTAAGAAGAGACAAGGAGGTTATAAGGATCTATCATCCTACACATCAAAATAAGCCATATTAGTAATATACATGTTAATTAAGTGGTAACTAAAGTAGAGACAAGGTCCAATTCATTCCATATGAATTCTTGAAGATTAAGGATGGAAAGTTCCTTAAAAAACATTATGTTTATTACCAACATAACTTCCATCTAAGTAGATATAAGAAATCCAATTTACTAGTCCAACCACTAATATAAATAGTGGAGCAAAGTTCAATATGCATATCAAATCCTACCCATAAGATTGTTAACATAAGGATGACTCTAAACAATAATGCAGTAAAGGCCTTACGAAAAGAATAACACAAGGTAGATACATGAGTCAAAACTCTTACGATCTTATATCAATAATGATAATCAACTAGATGGACCATCTCCTCCTCCTCATCCTTCATTTTAAATTTGTGCTCTTGACCATTTTTTTCCATTTAAGGATAATCTCAAAACGTGTAGCTTTACATTGAAAAATTTTATACTGAGAGTGCAAGTTTAAAACATGCTGGTAAGATTAATACATGTTTATTAAAATGTTTTTTTAGTAAATTCTTATCTTGTTATATAGATGCTAAGTCCTTTTATTATATTAATAATGACAAAAGTGGAGGCATAAGGTTCACAAGTCTAATAATAACTTCACCTCTAAACATCCATCTAATAGCATGAATTTACATGACATCTAAAAGATCAAGTTGTATGAATTTTAATATGTCATTTAATTCATTCTTATGTTTACATGAATATTGAATCCAAGCATATATTTTATAATCATATATTTTATTAGCTACTTGTTAGATAAATAAAATTTCTAGAATTTTTTTAAAGCATATACAGTAACTAAGGACTCATGGTATGTAATATAATGAACTAAAATACGATTGTAACTGTCCCTTTTAGATATAAAACAAAAACACATTTCCTTTCTAACATCAATGAAGCTTCATCAGTAGAAATAGCTATAAGTTTATTTAAAGATAGCTTCCTTTTATTTAATAAATTTAAAATAGTTTTAAATATTGTCTCTCATTTTCCATTTGATACTTTTGCTAAACTTAAAAATTTTGATTTTGAAACTACTTTGTTACATTCAGTTAAATATGTAGCATAAATAATAAGGTGTTTTTCTAAACTCCTATTTGTGCTTTCATCCTTTGTTAATGAAAATTAAGAACTTCTATTCATTGCTTTAATTTGAATTCTCTCCAGGTATTTTGAAATAGCTGGAATAAATTCATTAGCTACTTTCATATTTGCATAAGAGGACTAATATTTTGAAATTGACATATTTGGAGCTTTTACCTCAATGATAAAGTCACATATGTCATTATACTTTGATAGTGATAAATTAGATCGAAAAATTAAATATGCAACTTGCATTGTCATAATTACTAGTTGTCAACTTTTTGGCTATGCAAAATTTTTTCATTGTTACCATTCCCATATTTCATGTTCAAAAGATTAAAAAATCAAAGTTGTACACCAAGGAGAAATCATAAAATTCAAAGATATGACAAAAAATAACATTGTAAATGGGATAAGATCACATAAAGAAGTGGCCAAGCTTCTTCACCCTACTATAAATAGAGGTCAAGAGCCTCCAAACCAAATCAAGAAAGTAAGCGAGCAAAGGGAGTGGGTAGCTAGTGAGAGAGTGTTAATTTTTAGCTATGAGTACTATCATTTTTTACCCTTCTCTCTTACTCTATCAATCCATTTGATGATTATATTCATTGTATGAATTGAAGTTTCTCATGAAGATAAAAAATTCTAGCAATAAAGCTTGAAGAATTTTCAAGAATCATTAATCAAATTCATATTTTTAGCCCTTCTTTCATGATTCATAAAACTTTTAAGCTTTTCTCTCTTTCATAAGTCCTCCATATCAATCACAAATGTCAAATATCTCACATTCATTGATAATTCCTCTCACAATGATTTCATAAATATACAATTCTAAATTCTCACATAAATCCTTAATTTCACAATTATCATATCTCACAACATCCACAAGATCATAAAAGATTCAAGAAATCAAGCTTTAAAAAAGGAAGAAAAAGATTGATAATGATTGATTTCTTTTCATTTCATATCAAGTCAATTTGGGGGAGGGGTGTCAGACCCTACTAAGTGAGTTTTATTAATAGAAAAGAAGCATTAAACACATATTCAATATCAAAACATATAAAGTAGATATAAAAGAAAAGGAAAACATAATGGACTAGGTGATGAGAGCAATTACTCTAGCGATTTATTCTAATTATTAGAGCAGTTACTCTAGCGGTTTATTCTAATTATTAGAGTAGTTACTCTAGCAGTTTATTCTAATTATTAGAGTGGTTACTCTAATTATTAGAGTAGTTACTCTAATTATTAGAGTAGTTTCTCCCAAGCCTATAAATACAGTGCCCAAGAGCACAATTGAGGAAGAAGTTTTTTAGCAGTCAAGTAGCAAACTCTTGTAGTTTGTTAGAGTATTTTCCAAGTTCCTGTAGCAGGAGGTCTAAGTGTGGATGGATCTTTATTCAAGCATTATGTACCTGAACACACCTTGTGTACGGCAATAAAGACAAGCTCTTTGATTCATCCTTGCAGCACTTGAGATTTGTTTTCTTACGTATTTATTTTATTTTATTTTATTTTATGCACTTTACATTTATGTTATTAGCGTAGAAATTCATTTTGATAAATTAAGAAAATTGTTAAATTACACTTAGTATGATCACTTCAAGCATGCGTGTAACACTTCATAACCTAGTAATGATTAGCGTTTGGTAATCCTAGCAGTGTTGTACTGGTTCAGGATGTGTACGAAAAGTGAGAACACATGTTGGTGTTAGGATTAGTTAGAACTTAGTTAATGAGTAGTTAAGATAAATTATTCACTTAGTTATCTCTCTTCTCCCTTATTAGCATAGGACATAAAAACATAAAAGATATAAAAATCATATGCCTCAAACTTACTTAACTATACAATCATGACATACAAGTAAGTTTGGGAAGACAATGATCAACCAACCCATCCTTGTTCCACAAGGGCGCATAAGCACTTAGTCCTTGGAATTCGACCAGATCATGTGTGAAACACTCGTATTCGTATGGTTGATCATAGGGGTACGTCACTGCTCATCATTAGCACCGTTGTTGGGGACTTCGTTGTTTGTGTGCTAACTAGAACATGGGAAATCATTCATATCATTGGAACGAACCCTTAGGGTTGATTGAGAAAATAATAAACAAGAGTACATTGCACACTAAATAGACAAGTATGTCTCCTTCTTCATATGAAAGCACCTCACCCCCTACGTTTGAAATAGGAAATAATCGACAACATCATACACATGACGTTGATCCATCAATCCCTCAATAAGTTCAAGTGGTATATATTCATCCCAATGAGTATATACTAGACTTTACCTTTATCCTCCATCAAGATGAACAATTGTGTTGGCGAGACTTAGAAGGTAACATAGTGTTACCTCCTGATCGTTTAGTCCCAAGCATGCTTCTTCATGCTCTCACACGAATTAGCATGCTGCACTTACACATAGAATACATTGTGCAAGGCCATGACTCAAGATAATACCATAACATAGAGGCACAATGTCAAAGGGACTTGCAATAGGAGAGACATCATAAGTCTTTGAAGGGTAAGTGGTCCTAGGATGCCCCACATGTCTTAAGCGAAAATAAGGGTGGTGAACCTACCTCAGGTAGTCACCCACACAACAATGTTCCTCCCCTTGACTTTGGCCAAGGGGTTGTGTATCAGAACCTTCATTCCACTATTCATAACTTAGGTTTTGATACCCACGAGCACAAAGGTTTCAAAAAACGGACACAAAATCATGATAAAGGTGGACATTCTAATTGCAATCGTGATGGGGGCTGAGACCGCAGAAGAGAAGGTAGCAGACACTGTCATGGTGATATTTCTTCTTCTTCTTCACCTTCATCATCTCCTTCACCCTCTCCTGTAATATCTAGATGTGGTCATAAAGAAAAAGACCATGGGGATAAAGGTAGGAAAAGTGGAAGTCATAGATGAAACAGTAGGAAAGGGGACGAGGTTACTCTAGAGAGTCATGACATAGAAGAAGGGAGAGTAGGGAATAACATAGGCATCATAGATGCCATGGACGAGATGATCACGATGAACCCCTACTCACTACTTGAAGTATGTTGGACATAAGTGAGGCTATTAGAATTCCAACAAGGCACCAGAAAGATAATAGGATCAAGAGATTAGATATGAATAATATCCCATTATTTGAAGGGGGATACAATGTTGATCCTCAAAATCATTTATAAGCATTCCATGACCCGTGTGCCTTACAAAACATAGAGAACGAATGGAAAAAACTCAAGTTATTCTTGTGGACACTAGTTAAAGAACCAGAAAGCTAGTACCAGTCCTTAGAACCAAAATCTATTCATAGATGGAGTACTATGTTAGAATTATTGAATAAGTACCAAACATACTCCCAAGTGTCCAACCTACGAAAGAAAATCCAAGGCTAGAAATAAGGAGGACATGAACCCTTGGATGCTGCCATGGGATGATACTGTGCACTATTACATTGTTGTCCTGGCCATGGTTATTTGCAAAGGAATCAACTGCACCATCTCGTAAATGGGCTTAGGCATGAAACGAGAAGAACCCTTAGGACTTATGCCCAAGGAAGACTATCCTAGCTTAGGTCCCATCAAATCCAAAGACTGTTGGAGCAAGTTGCTAAGGAAGAAGGTGAGCTACGAAAGAGAGAAAGTGCGAAAGAGTATAACTGAGATCCTTCCCTCCAAAAGAGGGATGTAAGATTTTGTGAGGATGAAGAAGAGTCACCACTCGAAGAGATGGTGAACAACAAAACTTTGCCTATCCAAAAGATGACATCAAAAGTTTCGGAAAAGGTATACCAAATGTGGGATTCCTTAGACAATAGATTTCAAACTATTCATAAAATAGTAGAGGAGTCGAGAGAGCAAGGTAGTGACCATGAAAAAAGAAAAAAGAGAGAATCTGAACATGCACCTAGCAAGGGTAAGGGCAAAGTTTCCATCATTAAAGAGGTTGTGGAGTCAGAAACAGATAATGATAGTGGATGCGAGATATGTTAATATGACCATNCATAGCAATGTAATGCCATGAGGGCTGATAACTCTCAACCTACTGTTGGTTCTAACAACCACATGTAGAAAAGACCTTTCTTTAGAACCAACAATCCAACTAAGCCCTTGCAATCACAAGTGGTTGATTCCTTAAATGCCTCAGTATCAATCAAAACTTCGAAGCCCCCTTCAACCCAAGCACTGCACTCAATGCATACAGTTATGCTAACACCTGCCATCACCAATTGGATCATAGCTATGCACCTTCCCAAGAAATTCTTTGATCCTGGGAGTCCTCTGATATACTTACAAATAGCTCTTTTGGATTCAAGTTCCGGTGTCAACTTGATTTCTCAAGAGATGTACAAGTCCTGGAACCTTCCTCCATTGAAAAAGAGCAACATCCATCTAAGTTGGCTGACCAATCCATCACTGTCCCATTGAGACTGGTGGAAGACATTGTTACCACTATTTGTGGATGATTGTATGCAGCTGACTTCCTAGTGATTCAAGTAAACAATGGTAAGGGGGACTTCCCAATCATAATGGAAAGAGCATGGCTAAGCACCATCAACGCATGCCTAGGAATCCATGATCTTTCCCTAGAAATATCAAAAGAAAATACATTCAGAAAGATTGAAAAGAAGAAAGTTCCATGCATCACATACAGTGAAACATGGTGTAATTGCGTGCAAATGTCATGGTTTGTGCAAAGTTTAGCATTGCCTCCATGTAATCAGTGTGCACAAGTGATTAACATACAAAGATGCCTGTATGCAGCAACCACATGACAAGAAGACACCCAGTGGCTAATAGCTGATCAAGAAAGCAGTTCACTCATATGCATGGAACCAACTGAGGGTTTGACTTGTGCTTACATCGATAGCATAGATGCATTAGAGCAAGTTCATCACCAACTTCCAAGTCTTAAACTTAAAAATATCAACTGGGAGAAGTTGGAAATCCCTGAGAAATTTAAGCAAGAGCCCCTCGAGCTGAAACCATTACCCACTGGTATGGAATACATGTTCCTTAAAAATGGAAAACTGGTAATTATTAATGCTAAGCTTGCTCCTCAACAGAAAGAAGAACTGCTGAAGGTAATAAATAAATGGTCAAAAGCCTTCACTTGGTCATATCCCAAATTAACTGGAATAGATCCTAGGATATGCCAACATAGAATTTACACTAACCCCTCCATGAAGCCTCGAATACAATCACAGAGGCGATTGAACCCTAAGTTGAAGCAAGTAGTTAAGGAAGAAATTGAATAGCTTCTCAAGGCTAGGTTCATATACCCCATTGCTG
>MNCI01022307.1:834637-853317 GCA_015680685.1 Gnetum montanum
GTGGATGGATTGGTCAAGTGTGTTGATGCGAGGTCACTGGATGTGGTTTTTTTAAGTCTAGATTTGGGATGAGTTCTACTCAATCACATTAACCATGAAATACATAAGGGACTTTACACAACCTTGTTCTTGGGATTCCATTCCATTCTCTCCTCTCCATATTTCTTCCCATTTTTCTACCTAATTGCTGGTTTTATCATTAGTCTGTTCTGGGTTGATGCATTATTTTTCTTTGGTGAATTCTTGTGGGTAATTTTTATCTCTTACTTCCAAATGACATTCCTAGAGCCTATGAACCCTTTGGTTTGTGGGTTTGTCAAGGCATAAAAGGCATGAGCCTACTTTGGGGAGGACCACTGGCATTCCTTTTTGGTGTAATTGTTAAGTTCCTTTTCTTAAACATTACTTGTAATCAATCATCTCTTGTTTCATCCCCATCCATGACATCCATTTTATTGGTGTTGCTGCTGTTAATTTTTCCCATATTTTTTGTTCCTCATATTTTTCCATCTTATAGTTACCAGAGGTTCACGCCTAGTCGTGGGGGCCTTGGCACAAATTTTTTAATTTTCTCCATTTTACTATTCACATAACCTCTACACCTTAGGTAGTTACTTGTGATAAATCTCTGAACCAGTTTCTACCATAATCACAACTCAGCCAATGCGCTTCATATCGAGGCAAGGTATCAACTACATTGTGGTTTATTTATCCTTTCTCATTTGCGACTGTGTTGTGTGTGCAAATGATGATTATACAAATAATGGAGTAGGCTTGGAGGAAGCACTCAAGATGGACTAGAACTAGAGCATTTACAAAAGGAGAAAGTTTGGTGACATGGCTAAAGATAAACAATGGAAGGCACAATCTCGACATTGGCTGCAACATGCTCCATCTTCTTTCTCTCTCTCTTTTTCTCTTCAAGCTGCCAAATAAAGGCTTGGATGCCATTTATGTATGAGTGTTCACCACAATGGTCATGAACACTAATTCTGTAATATGCTTATTGATCTGTCACTGGGCACATTGATTCTATCATCCCATTCCACCATCAGTTGTCAATTAGTCAGTAGTCCCATACCTCCCTAATATTTTGTAAGGAACTCGAGGATGAATTTTTATTCAGTCATGGGGGTATGATGAAAGTGGTTACTCTAGTGGTTTATTCTAATTATTAGAGTAGTTTCTCCCAAGCCTATGAATACAGTGCCCAAGAGCACAATTGAGGAAGAAATTTTTTAGTAGTCAAGTAGCGAATCTCTTATAGTCTGTTAGAGTATTTTCCAAGTGCCTGCAGTAGAAGGTCTAAGTGTGGATGGATCTTTATTCGAGCATTGTGTACCTAAACACACCTTGTGTACGGCAATAAAGACGAGCTCTTCAATTCATCCTTACAGCACTTGAGATTTGTTTTCTTATGCATTTCTTTTATTTTGTCTTCTTATGCATTTATTTTATTTTATGCACTTTACATTTATGTTATTAGCATAGTAATTCATTTTGATCAATTAAGAAAATCATTAAATTACACTCAGTATGATCACTTTAAGCATGCATGTAACACTTGGTAACCTAGTAACAATTAGCGTTTGGTAATCCTAGTAGTGTTGCACTAGTTCAGGATGTGTACGGCAAGTGAGAATGGATGCTGGTGTTAGGATTAGTTAGAACTTAGTTAATGAGTAGTTTAGATAAATTAGTCACTTAGTTATCTCTCTTCTCCCTTATTAGCATAGGACATAAAGACATAAAAGATATAAAAATCATATGCCTCAAACTTACTTAACCATACAATCGTGACATACAAGTACGTTTGGGAAGACAACGATCAACCAATCCATCCTTGTTCCACAAGGGCACATAAACATTTAGTCCTTGGAATTTGACCAGGTCATACGTGAAACACTCTTATTCGTATGGTTGAGTATAGGGGTACCTCACCGCTCATCACTAGGGATGTCAAGAAGGAAAACATCTTTACAAACAACTGATCCCACACAGAAGGAATACAATCTAGAGCTATACCATCCACCAAGAATCAACTAAAAACAAGAGCAGATAAGAGTGGCAGAAAATCAAATAAAGCAGAAAAACACCCAAATTAAGAAGAGACACTCTTGTGAAGAGATTCATGCTAAGGAAGATTGCTGGAACTCACGTATATACTCCAAGGCCACAATAGATTAATCAACTGATTAATATCCAACTTGAACTTTGACGCATGAGATATGATTTGGAAGTGAATAAGGTGGAGGATTTGTAGTTTCTCTATAATAGTAAGATGATAGATATTTGAATAATCGATCCTCCAAAAAAGAATAGTACACCTATGCTTCTAGATATAATAAAGAATAATGGGCCTAATAACTTCCAAAGAAATTTGAAGTACACGGAAGTGGTAGAAAAAAAGTCAAACATAATGTCATCTTCAGAAAGCTTGCACAAAAGCAAAGGAGCAATGACAAAAAACATGGACAAAATCCTCAATTCCACCATAGAGAGGGAACTTAAGAGTGAGAATCCCAAGGTATTTAAGACATTTTCCAATGGGTAAACATTGATGAAGAAGACACCAAAGATATTGTTGAATTTTAGGAAGACTTAGAAGGTTCCATATTTGATTGAATAGGGGGAGCTATAATTACTCAGATTCTTGTTTGTGCCATGATCCGTTACAACGTTGGATGACCATAGAGGAATCATACAACAGTTGAAAGGGAACATGCAACTTATGAGGTAGAACTTTTGACCCATTTATCCACTAGAGACTGTGAAAAATACTTTGAATCAAAACATCCAAATGCAAGTATTAATGAATGAAACTATAAACTCGATCTAAGTAATGATGCATTGCTTTGGAAGCCCCATAAAAATTTTCAAATACTTCCAAAGAAATCCATTGATTTGCGAGATGAAAAAAACTAAGCGAAATAATTTTCTTCTAATACCAAGTAGTAGCTACCCTTTCATTCGTGGTGGCAAGAGGAGTAGGAGATAATGATAACCACTAGGGGAAAAGCTCAGAAAGAAGAGTAGGATTGATCTTGACATTAGTCCAACTTATATAAGGGTGTAGAACCTACCAAGCCCTCCAAATACTTTTAAAGACATGGGTCCTAGGAATGGTGATAATATGGGGAGAGAAGATCCAATTAACGAGATGGATACCTTTTCAAAAGGGCTTATTTTTGAAAAATTTTGTTGGAGCCTTAACTAGAAGAGACTCCCAATAATGTCAGGGGCATCTAGATGTTGAACCAACCACTTAGTGACTAAGGTGATCCCTTGTTTGAAAGAGTTCAAAAGGCCTAAACCACCCTTATTCTTAGGAAGAGTAACAATATTCCAAGAAACATGATGGAAACTTTTTTGGGAGTCTTTAGATGATCACATGAAGTCCCAAAATAATCGTTCCAACTTTTGATAGGTAGCTTGGGAGAGAGCCCAGCATGAGGAGTGGTACACATGAGTAGAAGCACAAGTAGATTTATAGACAAGGTACTTACCTACAAGAGTGAGGGGTTTAGTCTTCCATTTTTTGATTTTCCTTTGAATTTGAGAAATTACTTGCTTCCAAAATGAAGTAGGACCTCTAAAATAGAAGGACATTTCCAAGATCTTAATGATATCTGGGTCTTGAATAAGCTTCCAGTTATAGTGTGGCAAATGACTATAATTGTTGGCAAAACTATAAATAGAAGATTTACTCTAGTTAATAGTGGAGCCAAAGAGAGAAGCAAGATTGCTTCACCCAAAATAAGAGTTGCTACACATTGACACCAATTTTTTGAATAAGGAAAAAGGAGTTGTTGATGAAATGCATAGTAAGAAGTTGATATTGAGGGGGAAAGAGAGACGAATCCTAGATAGAACCTTATTTTGAATATCAAAGTTTAATTGATAACTAAGGAAGTTAACAACGATGATGAAGAGGTAAGGGGCAAGAGGACATCCTTGCCTCACGAAACTATGCATAGAGAAGGGGGAAGTAATATCAAAGGTAGTAGCAATTCTAGAAATAACATTTGAGAATAAACATTTCACCATATGAAGGAACTTAGGACCAAAACCTAGTTTAGTCATGGTCTAAATAATAGAGTCCCATCTAATATTGTCATAGGCTTTTGCATAATCAAGCTTTATCAAGAGGATATCTTAACTGTCGTCCTCTACCCACTAAAGACCTTCCTAAGTAGCGACCACATTATTTAAAATGTATCTTCCAAGGACAAAGCCTATTTGCTAGGGAGATATAATGTGACAAGGAATTTCTTCAATCATGAGGCTAATCAGTTGACCCATATTTTGTAGACCACATTAAGAAGAGTGATGGGTCACCAATTAGAGATACAAGTAGGATCCCTAATGATTTAGGAAGAAGATGAATAATCCTTGATTTAAATATGGTCCTAGAGAACTAGTAAGGGTAGCCTCTTTGACAACTTGGAAGAGATCATTGCCAACCATATCCTAATGATTTTGAAAAAATTCAATGAAGAAACCATCATAACCAGGGGCTTTCCTAAGGCTTAAAGTAAAACAAGCCTGTTGAAGCCCAACCTGGGTAATATCAACTTCTAAAATTTGCAACATGATAGAATTAACTAACCTAGGATAATTAAGAGTAGTAGCCTCAAATGATGAGGAATCCATAGGGGTAGCAGTAAATAAGGCCTCGAAATGCTTCTTAAGATATGAAAGGAGACTATTGTGGTTAGTGATGATGGTGTCATCATTAGAAAGTTTGTCTACAGAGGGCAAGGGAGAAGAGCTATTAAGATACTTGAAACTTTCCTTACAATGTTCATCTTGAATGTTTAACCAAGTAAGTCTACTCTTAATTTAAGGCACTTTATGCCTTGTAGACATCCCAACACTGGAAAGTGGAGCAAACTCTTGCTAACTTTTCATGAACTTAAGCATTGAGGGGATCTAGAGCTAATTCTTTAGTAAGGTGATCAATAGTGGAGTAGATGTTTTTATACTCTTGTTTGGGACAAGAGGTCACTTCCTTACCATAAAAGTGGGCAAAGTTCTCCACTCTACTAGTAGCACAATGCCACCATTGAATCCAATCCACCTAACCTAAGGACCTAGGTTCTGCATTCTAGAGGTTTGAGAGAAGTTGTTGGGTGGGAGGAGAAGAGAAATAGTTACAGTGTAACCAGAAAAGATGGAACCTATGCATGTGATAACTATCGTGGATATGAATAGATAGTGATGGGGTAATGGTCTGATAATGTTATGTGTTGTTGAACAACAATAGCTAAAGAAGCTTGCCAAAAAGAAAGAGTGTAAAAATAAAACCTATCTATGCGAGCCTGCCCAAGACAAAGATTACTCCAAGTGAATCTATGAAGAGGACCACTTGAAGTAACCTCAGCACCATCAAAAAGATAGAAATGTTTCTTTGATCATCATTTTGATTAATTTTCATTATATGCATGAAGATTTTATTCCTATCAAGTCATATTTTAGTCATTATAAATATTAGAATTTATGTAGCATCAAAGCTTTAATAGAATGATGCCTTTTCAAGAACTTCAAATTGTCATTCAATATCAAAGTTCAAGTTTCTCCCTTATTTCACTCCTTTTATCCCAAATTTTCATCAAATCATTCATTCTATTGTCTATAATTAAAGACATGCAAATTCGTCACAAATTTGAGGCAACACAGATTGAATTCTATTTGAATTGGGTTTTCAAAAAATCATTTTCTCACTTATCGTTGTGTATCAATTTCAGTAACACAAATTGCTAAGAGTTTCTTCTACATTGCCTTTCATCACTTGAGAGATGTGCTGCATATTGCGATATGTTCATATTGAAAAGAATGACAAAGATATTAATCTTCATCATTTGAGGTGATCTCTAGTAATATCTATAAAATTTTTCCAAAGCTGATTGATTTTCATAGCATTGAATCAATCTCCAACAACAAGATTCAATTGGATCTTGATTTGTATTGATTCATGCAATCACAAATGATATCTTCATATTTCAAATGCATTCCAAGCTTCTATGCATATCCCAATACTATTTTCTTGTTTAAATCTACACATTCATGCACAAGTTGTTCTATTGGCTTTGATACCCTGTTTTCCTTATCTTTGCATATTTTAAAGCTTTTTGATGTTTTCTAAATCATTGATGGTGTAATGCTGCACTATGTTGAAGGGTGATATAGCCTATACCTATTCCCCATGAACCAAGCATTTTAAATTCTTGATAATATGTGCACTTCATGAGACTTTTCTCACCATCTTTTACATGATTTATCTAATCAAACTTATTTATTCATTTGTCATAAAATTTTCTTGTTTTGTTAACCTATTAATTCTCCATTGTTTACATGTTCATCTTATGAATCCATTTCTTCCTCAATATATCTTTAGAATTGTTTGAAGTATCTATCTGAGAACCAAAAATTTCATAAAGTTGTTGTTTCACTTTCTCAGGGTATGTATTAATAGTTTGATTATTTACTTAAGATTGCCTAAGTTTCTTTAGATCATACATGTCATAAAGTATAGGTTTTAATTTGTCTTTTTTTCAAAAACATTTACTCTAAAAAAAGAACATCTGAATATATTAAAAAGAGATATTTGGCCCAGAGTTGAAAAGGTTGATGCCCTTGCAAGGATGATAATGTGTACTAGTATGTAGACTAGTACACATTATCATCCTTTCTTGGGCATTTGCCTTTTTATCTTTGTTTTTAGTTGTCTTATTTGATCTCGTGCTAGGGCGTTTACCTCTTGGGGTATTAAACCCATTTTTAACAAATTTCCACATATAATACTATAATTTAATTGCAAGAGAGACTTCATGAGATGGGTCCAGCAAGAAAATGTCTACAGGCTCATTGAAAATTACCATGCATCTTTATTTTTAGATCTTTTTATCAAAATAAAATGATTGTGAATGATGACAGCAATACGGTCACAAAGAAATTCAATATGTATGTTTAATGGACGCATCCAATTTTCGTGCTTCACGGCTTCAATCCTAGGGGCTTCTCAGCAGCCGCAAGTAAATTAAGAATTACTGAAACCCAGTTCTGGTAGCATGGTAGCCGACCAGCCGTTATCGAAACCTCTGTTTTAGTATCAAAATCTTCCCTCCAATTTTAACAAATTAAAAAATTAGTTTTAAGGTAAAGAAGAAGAAAGAGAAGAAACAGAGATCCGGATTTAGTGGTTCTGAAAGGACCGACTGCAATCAGTATATGGTTCATTAATTGCTCAGGCTAGGAAGGATACATTACTTGTATTTGACTGGGACTGCAGTTACAGTTAGTATGTGATATTCAGCAATAAATCATGGGAAATAGGCTGGACATGTGGGTGGCTGGTTTTTTGTTGTGCCTTTTCTTTTGTAAAAATAAAGTCTTTGGGCAATCGATGCTCGATGTCGTTTTTGAATGATTCAATGAATGTCATCCATAGCATTACCACCGAACCGTTCAAAAGTTTAAATTGATTGAAACACAATGACAGGGAACCCACATTGATGACGTAGTCAAACTTGGCAAACAAATGTTCCATTCAATTAGGGCAACTTCATAACTGGTCTGGTATACTGTCTACATAAACTGATGATGTGATGCAGGGATTAAGCATAGTAGTGGGTGGGTTTGGGTTGTTGTCTTCGTGGGAGAGATGGTACCAGTCATATTTCATAACTCTCAGCAATTTGCTTTACAATTTCGAGTTTCCATCTCCTTTTGGTTTGGTTGGTACCACTCTTCTACCAAGATAACAACGTTCTTCCAAGACCATCATTGAATCACATCACATCTTATCTTTCATTTTTCCTTATTTTTTCCCAGCTATTGTTTTCACTCGTGTCATTTGCTGTCATTTTCTTGTGCAGACATTTCACAGTTGACTGATGCATATACAGGCCTACAATGTTTAGTATGATTGCACTGCAGGACAAAAAAGTAAAATAGACAGATGTAATTCCATGCTTTGGTTCACAAATAATTGATAACTCAGAAATTTAAATATTTCTTTCTTATATCTATGCTTTAATTTGAGTTTGGATTTGAACAGGATTATGTAGGGAGAAGGATTGACGAAGAATGGATGAGGACAACTCCTAAAACCCACTTCATAAGGCTAGATGGTGAAGAAAAAATAATTTGGATTCTTATTGCCTTGCTTTAATTTGAGCTTGTATTTTAACAGGATTGGAGACACGGAAAAAGCTTATTTTTGTTGTAATGGTTTCAAGCCCTTTGAAACCCTGCTTATCAAAACTGTATTCTTACTAAAATCGGATTCTTATTGCTTTGCTTTAATATGAGCTTCAATTTGAACAGGATTATTCAAGTATTAAGGGAAAATGCCTGTTTTGTTTCAATGCTTTCACTGGATACCCTTTCAAGCCTTGCTTATCCGGCTTGTTATGAAAAATGGTCTTAACATGAGACCTTTAATCCCATCAACTGAGCTACAGGATTACAGGTAAACCTTTATAGTGACCCACGAGATGCAGATCAGAGTCTAATCAACTGTCTATAGCAGTGCTAAGGTTCAAATGCTAAAATAAGTGTGTTTAAGCAAAGCTGAATGCAGAAGTTTTTTTGTAGAAGTATGTGCTCTATGTTTTCAATAGATGCATGATCTTTACGATGAAATTTATTGCAAATAACACTTCACTTTCCATCATGCAAGAGTTTTCAGATGAACTGCAGTGGCTTGAAGCATGCCTTCATCTATTTGAAAATCAATAACCGAATATTATACACACAAAAACTCCAACCTCTGACCTTTTCGGTACAGTATTAGTCATGTTTTGTGTGATCTGTTTGTCTTTGAACTTGCTAATTAAAAATCTTCCAATCATTTCTGCATCAAAGAAGAACCCATCACAATATATAAATGTATTATTCCACGGGTCATAAATCTATGCAGGTTGGTCGGTATGCAGCTGGTAACCTCGCCAGAAAATTTTGATAAAATCATTCATCAAAGTAAATGAAATAGTAAAAAAAAATCCCAATAGAGGGGTGCATTTCTGAAGATGAAGATTATTCATACCAGCACCTTGGGACATCCATGATTTTTCTGTCTAAATGCACACATATTCAATGGAGCAATTTTGAGCTTCAACAAATGTAAAAAAATCTTGCATTCAGATGCAAGTAGTGGGTCATAGTATTCTAATCTTCCTTGGCTTTATCCAGTCAATGTTCTATCACCTTGCAGTCAGCAAATCACATACCGTTGATTTGTCTAATTCTAGAAGTTTACTGTTTTATTCCATTGAATTATCTGTTTCTTCTTGCAATGCATAATCTGTCTTATTTTCATTAGTGGTCGTCCCTTGACTGTTGTGGGTGCCATGGACCATTGCTTAAGGTCTGTTTCATGCCTGGTTCAAACTTCAAAGGAATCATAGACCAAGTCAGACCTCCTCATTTTTGTCATGTATGCAATGATGATGTAGAAAAAAATAAAGAATGAGGTTGGAAGCCGCAATTTGCGTTGCGTTCATATGCAATTATTGTGTAAAAGAATACGTGGCTGCTAGAAGAACTTGAACCGACTTTTCCAGACAAGAAAAATATGTTAACAGTAAGAATAATTTCGTACAAAGACTTTTCAAAGGTTAGGCTGGAATTGAGAAACGTTGGTGGTCCAAGACAAAAGGTCTGCACTTAATGCTCCCGTGTCTGCAACCGGTATAAATTCAGCAATGGGGGTTCCTCCTTAATCATACAACACAAAACATTGCAGTAGTCTGGGCTGGCTGGTTTTCTGCACAGGAGTGATGGTACCAGTCCTCACTTTTTAACTTCTTCCATGCCTAGTTTTTAGTGTCTGTTCTAGTTTTGGGATTGACTGGTACTGCTCTCCTGTGCAGATAACCTCCCTGTCACTTTGCCATTTTCTTTTGGAAACATTATCAAACTGTTTTTGGTTATTAAATCGATACTGATACTGTTACTTACAATCCTTATTTCCTTTAAAACTGTCTGATTTTGAGGACTTGTTGATTGAGTTGCAGGTTTGCAAACGACGGACAGATGGTTTGAAGGAAGAAGAAAATTAAAGCAGTGTCTCCGACCTGTATGCCTGCCGCTGATTTTGAGTGTCCTTGTAAGGATAATTACAACTTATCAGTATGCTCGTCTTTTTAACATGATTCTGATAGCTGATTTTACCACTCTGGATTGCCAATCCATAACGCAATAAATTTTCCTGTTTCAAAAGGGATTTAAAGCGTAAATACAGTACTCACCATTGTTCTGTACAGCAGGGGATGGTGAATGATGAGAATGGAGTGACCAGATATAAGTGCTGTCTTGTTATGCTTCAATTCCAGTCTGTGTGTGTGGCCTGTCAAAATTATGAATGGCCGTGGAAGGAAACTGGTTTTATATGAAGTTGTTGAAATGCCGGGATACAGTACAACATATAATTAACAGCGGTGGATCGGTCAACACAGTGCTGTTCGGTGGCAGGGGACAAATTTAAGGGCAAAAGCTACGATTGTTGCGATTACGCCATAAAAAAGCTATGTATGACCCCTCCTCCGATGACCCTCCCTGATGGCCAGACCATGATTTAGGCCCAATCCGCGCATGAAAAACGAAAGGTTGAAATGTGGAACAAAATTTAGGCCCCCATTTCTCCACAGCAGCGTTGTTGACACAGGTTTTGCCCATTTCTGTGCAGCGACGATAACAGTGGCGTCGTTTTCGTTAGGGATGTGGACAGCGGTCGCCGTGGCCCCGATTGTCCTTCCTCTTCAGGACTGTGGCCCCCGTAGGCGAGTCCCAAATCCTATCCTTTTCCCATTAGCGCCGTTGATTCGTGAGTTTTAAGTGGTTATAAAGGTTTCTTATTTTCGTTTCTCTCTTTGCGTCACAATTTAGCATTGGTTGGGATGTTTTGTAATTCTCCCTCCTTGCATCAATTTAAATTCAGCGTCGGTAGCCATGGGTTAAGTTTGTGCTGCCATATGGTTTGAAAATCGATTTTTTGTTTGTTTTGCGCATCAGTGCTGTTGACACATTTCTACCATGTTTATGGAGCAGATTTTATAAAGTAAGATCCAAGAAATGAAATTGCTCAATTAGCTTTTCAAAGATGAGTGCAAATGAGAGTTAAATTATTAAAGGGGCAATTTCATGAGCAGTTTATTGGAGAAAGGTGTTCTTTATGTAAATGTGCTCATTTTGAGTTCATAAGCTTAGTAAAGTGTTCTCGGGAAGAAATTGTGATATGCATTGGAGGAGATGAAATCTGGAAATTAATTTGAAAATTGTAAAAGGAATCATTTGTAATTGTATTTTCATTGGTTCCTGCATTTTGTAAGTCCATCAGCTTATCAGTTAAGTGTAGTAATAAATCAGATGTTTCACAATAATAATGAAATGAAGTGCATCCATTTTCTTTGTACATATGTAGAGAACTCTATAAAAAAATGATGAATAACTTCATCATGTGAAAATCAATTGCTATGTTGTACATTTCAATTTGTAGTGGTTTTCAAATAGTGGCGAAAATTAAGTTGCAGAGCCAAAAATCTTAAATGAAACAAAGGGAAAATACCTAGTGCAAGTGCAATAGCATTTGGTTAAACATTGGAAGAGCAAGATTGTAATTTTGATACAAAATTAACAAAATCCTTGTTAAACAGTGTTTAAAAAATAGTCAACAAAAATGCTTAGAAATTCATTGATATTTCAAACAAGAACTTGTGCCACAAAAGGAAATTATGACAATACAAAGTACAATCATAAACAAATGAGAATTCTAGATTTACGAAAGGATAAGCCCAACAACTATGCAAAGGAGCAAGATCTATACAAATTGGTGTTTTAGAAAAACAATCAAAACTATGGCATCAGCAATTTAATGTTTTAAACAAAAGCCCTAAAGTAGCGACTACCACCAAATACTAAAAATTTGTAGGTCTAAGAACCTTAAATGAAGGGTATTCATCACGACATCTTTCATGTCAACACCTGAGTTTAAAAGGTAGCTCCGCTTCTACTGTGTGCACCAAAGTTCCATTCTACAGGGGATTATGTGGCTGTAGCACATAGAATCCACAAATCAGAACAAGGCATTAACACCACGAAGCTAGAGTAGGGCTTGAATCTACGATGGAGGCAGGAGTTATTGAGTAGCACCAAGTAGTGTAGGAGCCAAAGGCGATGTTGGCGAAAGTGCCATCCTAATTTGTAGGATCTAGAAAAGAGAATGCAAGACACACCAAGAATGCACATAGAGATAAGTGTCCATGTGGGGCATGTCAAAAATGAACCACATTTGTTAAGGTCATATGACCTTCACAATGATTTAATTCAAAAATAAAATGAAATATTATAAACGAAGAAACAAGGGTTATTTAGATTACAACCTTTTTCATAGAAAGGGGGAGGTTTATGGTTCCACAATGGGAGAATTTATAGTCATAAAACTTTACTTTTTGAAATTTAAAATTTCCAATTCAAGTTATAATCTTTCATAAAGGTTATAAGTAGACCTCCTTGATATTTGCAGGGTTATAATTGATAAGGAGACACTTACCAAATATGGCTTAAAAGTCTCATAACTTCCATGGAAGTTATAACTCTCAAGGAAGTTATAAATTTATGTTCCTAAGATATTTGTAAGACCCTTAACTTCTCACGATTAATGTAACTACATAAAGAGACTATAAAAGGGCTCTAAGGTAGAATGAAGAGAAGGTAGAAGAGGAAGATACTTAAAAAGACATTTAAAGAATTTTTGTAAGATGGCTTGTTAAAGACATCAATTTGGCTATTTTGTTTTAATCGTATGAGTTCATTTCTTCCCATTTTGTTTTAGTTGCTTAGCTAATGGTTTAGATAGTATCATGTTTGACATTTAATTTTGAGATTTGTCCTAGATTTCCTTTATAGCTATGTTTTTGCACAATATTAAACTCCTATTAAGATTTGTCATAAAAGAGCTTATGTTGTTGAAAAGCCCTAAGAACAATTTAATAGTAACATCTTAACGAAATTGTCTATTTTGAGCATAGAGAATTTAGGAAAATCTTTGATACTTTGATGAGACTAAAATAGCTTTTTTATTTTTAAAGTTTGTTGCCTTGGTGTTTTAATTAAGAAGTTGTCAAATTTTTAAAAGCTCTATTGAATGCAATCTTTGACAACTATGAACTAGCCAAAATAAAGACTCGTACTTTGTAGTTTACACAACAATTTTTGGTAGTATAATAAGATTATCTTTATGAAATTGCTTGTTGAGCTTAGAAAGTTTGGATAATTTGTAGTTATTGAATAAGGAATAGCTTTATTGTGAAGTGTTTCCTCCTATCAATTTATCTTACTTAAATATTTGAGGTTTCACACAAATCTGCTATCTTTTCTGTCTCTTTCTAAGTCCATTGAATCTCGCTCTATTTCTAATTTTTTATGGAACTCTCTCTAGGAGAAATTAGGAGTAGATTGGCAAAATTGTGCTCATTTGTAAAATTTTATTTGTTGATGAGTGGCGAGATACCCCTACACTCAACCATACGAATACGAGCGTTTTCACGCGCGATTCGGTTGAACTCCGCAGACGGACTAGTTGTGGCACCTAGATCGTTAACCTTAGGTCGCAGTTCGCTGTCTTCCCACATGGACTAGTATTATATTTGTCACGTATGGTTTAGTCCAGAGTGAGGTGTATGATGTGTTCTAACCTAATGCTACTCCTAAAGGTAGTGGAAAATAATATTAACTATGCTAAGCTAGGAGGAAAGGGTAAGAAAATCTAATCTAGCCTAAGTGCGATGAGCATCCATTCCTTGATCATCCGTACACATCTTGGACTTCGTGCATGACTACCACTGGGATTACCAAGCACAAATCCTAGGTACGCCACTAGGATACCAAGTAGTCACACTTAAATGCTCGTAATCAAGTTGTACTCATTCCGCATTACTAGGAGATAAGGGTGAGAGAGAAACTAATTAGGAAAGCAGTAAATAACAATTAAATAAAAATTAAATAAATAAAGTGAATGCTACAATGATGAAGTAATCTTGATCTTTATTACTGGTCATGTGCATGTCCAAGTACGTCACATTCGAATAAAGGATGTCGTACAATTACATTCATCACACTGCGGGCAGACACGGGAAAAATAATCTATCTCTAGAGTGATCAAACTACCAGAGCTTCGCTACTTCTATTCTAGGATGATAAACAAGGGAGAGTTGTTTCTTATTTATAGACATTGCAGCGGACTGCGATATCGCGTACGCGATATCGTGGGGGAAGAAGCGATATCGCGGGGGATGCGATATCATGGGAGATGCGATATCGCGTACGCGATATCGCTGCCCGTGCGATATCGCATCCCATCATTTGTTATAAGTAGGTATTGTAGGGATAGTATAGACTAAGTGATTGAACATAATAGAAATTTCCAACAACTCATAAAATTTGACAAAGATAGTCGAATCTCTTTTATGATAACCAATTATAGTTTCATACATAACCCAATCATTTCAACATTTGCCATAGTAAACACATACTTAGGTTTAGTATGTTTTATAACTATTAAGTTTATTTAGAGGTATCTAGGCCTTGGTGTTGCTAAAGATCAGCAAGTGCCTAAACCTTGTTTAGAGAAGCTTATTGGTTGTTTGGTCCCAAATAGTCGCCAATAGTTCTTTTGGTGTTAGGAGGGCTTGAAAAATTTTTCCTCTAAGTTCATAAGCCTAATATTCTTAGCACACTAATATTTATTTGTTGCTAAAAGCATTTAAGAGATTATATACTATTTTTAGTTCATGATCAAACAGACTAAAAGTTTGGAAGATTTCAAAGGTTCCAAAGAAACTCTTGATTATAAGATTGATTACTCATTAGAAGAAGAACAAAAGAAGGCTTTTGAGTTTCGAACAAATAGTGGAGTAAAGACTAGAAGGATAGGAAGATCACCCCTTCTGTCTAATATATTAGTCTATAAGAGAAGACCAAAGAAGTATAAGAGTTCAACAATCAAAAGGATTTCTAATAGGATGACAAATATTTGGCAAAGAGTACACCATTAGGATTACAAAACTACAATAATATTCCTAAGGTAGTTTGCAAATATTTTCCTAAGCCTTTTATTCTAGAAAAGCTTACTTGGCTGAAGAGTATATTCACATATTTGAGTTAGCTTTGGCTTATGCAAACATTCAACATCAAGATCAAGCTTGTAGATTGTTTGTAGCAAATTTAAAGGATATGGCTTAGATTTGATACTTGAACTTACCAAGCAACAACATCACAAGTTGGGATGATATGAAAAGTCTTTCCGTGGCCTAGTTTGACAATCAATTGGATCAAAAACAACTATATTTTGGGATAGTACAAGCTAAGCAAGGAGTCAAAGAGTCAGTTAGAGATTTCAATGAATTTATGGATTCTTTCAATGACAATATAGACCATCAAATGAAATGCTTAGAGATACTTATTTTAAGGCTATGAATCCCAATATTTCAATTTGGTTAAGAAGAACTCCAAACTTGATAACATTGAATGACTACTTTAGTGAAGCTATACAATTAGAAAAAAAGTTGAACTTGAATCATGAAGAAATTATCACAAATCAAAAGAAAGAAGAGAAGATGATGATTCCTGTGTAAGATTTTGTTCAACTTAAAGCATTACGGGGGCCATCCTATATTACAGCAGAACAAGATTTAGAAAGCAAAGAATTTGAAAAAGGATAGTTAATGAGAGACTTGTCTAACAAAGCAGTGAAATTAGAGAAAGCTTTGACAAACGTTAAAATCAAAGAGGAAAAGAAAAATAGAAAACATAAGCATCAAGATACTAAGTTATTAGAAGATGAGGATGAAAGTAATGTTGTTATGTCCAACTTCCTTGATATTGAATTAGATGATGAGCTATCTAATGTTCATGATGCAAGCACATCTTCTAATAATGGATCTAGTGATGCTTCTTCTCTATCAAGTTTTGAAGAGGATACATCCTCAAATAATGAGTGTAATAACAATGAAGAAAATGGATATAATCTGTGATCAAAAGAAAGATTAACTACATCTAGTCCTTCAAACGTTATTTTTGATCCATCTACTAAGAGAAAGATTTTTTAACTAAGTAGAAAAGAAAGAAATAAAAGTAAGAAAGATCAAGTAGAAAGAAAAACTCAAAATCAATCTTTAAATAAGTGGATAAAGAAACCAAGCTTTTATGGAAATGGAGGATATGATTTGATTGAAGATCTCAAACATATCAGGGCCAACATCAACATTTACCAATTGCTATAGATACATGAACATCAAAGAAAGGCCTTGGAGTTTATTAAAGGTAAAAAGAGAGTTGAAGAATCAAAGTTAAGCTATGTGTCCAACAATGATGATAAAACAAAAACTAGTCATGATTGTATTCCCAAAAAGGAAGATTCTCCTTTTCTTTTGAAAATAAAATTAAAGGACAAGTATCTTCACAATTGTTTAGTCAATTTTGAAGCTACCTCTACTATCATGCGATTGACTATATGCAAAAACTTGGTTTGATTCCTGAAGAATCAAATAGAAAGATTGTGCAAGTGGACAAGAGTAGACTAAAGATTGTGGATCAACTACCTAATGTTTTATTAAAAATTGCTTCTAAATCCCATATCAAAAGTAGAGTAACTATTCAAGTGGCAGACATACTAGATTCACATAGTCTTTTATTGAGTAGAAGTTAGAGTAAGAATTTCTCAAGTTACATATCAACAGATTACTCACATATGTGGTTACCTTAGAAAGGAGAGCCAAATTAAATATATGTTATAGTGAACACTTGATGAGTAAAAATATTACTATAAATGGAAAGAATAAAGTTTTTGAAACAAGAACTTTTGAAACCAGAATCTACACACTTCAAGGAGTTGATAACATAAACAAAGAAGAATCTCAAGATGAGAGCAAATGGGAGCTATACTTTGATGGTTCTTGTAACTCTAAAGGTGCAAGAGTTAGAATAGTTCTAGTAAAAGATAACTCCCCAAAAATATTCAAAGCAATTCATCTATCCTTCCCTTATACTAACAACAAGGTCAAATATGAAGCTTTGTGTGTTGGAATTAAAATAACATCAGAAAAAGGAATTAAGGTACTCACCATAAAGGAAGATTCAAGATTGGTATGTGAATAAATTAAAGGTAGCTATGTGGTAGAAAGCTCATTCTTGTGACCCTATAAATAGCTTTCCTACAAAATGTTGGATCAATTTCATCACTACCAAGTAGAACATATAGGTAGAGAAGATAATTATATAGTAGATGACTTGGCAAAAGAAGCTTCATCATTAGATGAGAAAAAATAGAAGGTTATGAAGGTGTAATGATTGAGAATGAATATTAGCCTTTAGTACAAGATAACATAAAATATTTACAAGTATTCGAAGATGATAATCAGGCTATAATTAGATCATGGTAGACAAAGGTGACAAATATAAAACAACATTTATCACCAAGTGGGGAACTTTCACTTACCAAAAAGTGCCATTTGGATTATCAAACACCAGAGTGTTGGCACATTTGGCCATTCCATGAAACAGTTGGAATATTTTATTTAAAATTGGCACAATCCCTAGTTGTAAATTTGTAGTTTTAGTATTGTGAGTTGCTAGGTATTTTTGAAGAAACATTCACTGGTAAATAATTTTGATGTTGAGGCCTTCTTGGAAAGAAAGATTAAAATGCCTTTATTGAAGATTGGAATAGCAAACAAAGGATGAAATTATTTACCGCAAAAAGCATACTCCCGCTAATGTTGGATAATGGATTATTAAGATCCACTTAAGAGTTGGAAGTGTGCGGAAGACCTCATGAATGGATTACCAACAGGTTTCGAATTTCATTTGGTAAATTTAATTAACAAAGGATGAAAAGGTTTCTGTTGCAAAAAAAAAAACCGAATAAAACAACAAAAATATCAGAGACGTCGGCATTGACTTGGGCTTGGGCGTCACCCTGGGCATTGGCATTACCAGAAATGGCTCCAGATTCTCAAGGAATACTTCCAGAACCTGCGAGGGAGGACTGCGCGTGAGTGGAGGACAGATGGCCAGCGGTGGGAGGATGCACAGCGGCGGATGAGAAGTCAGCAGTAGACGGAAGAGAAGCCTCAGTCGCGTGCACGGCGGCTACGACCTCGGCTTTGACCAGATCTGGCTGAGGAAGGCGCAGATCTGGTAGAGGGAGGCGCAACCAATGGGAAAAGGAGCAAGTCTTCACCTCATCCAGGATTGATAGGGTTTCCAAGTGTGACTGAGGGTTTGATCGATCCAGAGATGCCTCGTCTGTGTACGCTGAGGACGGTGGCAATTCTAGGTTTCACAGATCCAGCAGAAGCTTCTCCTTGAAGCGCGACAACGCCGGCTTCGACGGCGGCAGCGGCAGATATGAATATGCTCTGCTCAAGGATAAAACACCTTGCAAAATTTCTGTATAATCATCAAAACTGGAAGAGCACTTGTGAGAGGCGAAGGTTAAAATGGTTACAGAATCTTACGAGACACAGGGCGACATTTCCTAACGCAGTGGCTGAGCCTTCTCCCATGATGGCAGTTGTTGGTAACGATTTTCGGTAGGGTAAGATAATTTGAATTAGTTGTTGACAGTTCCAGGCCTGGTGCCTTCACATTCGGGCTTGATATTTCGAATTTAAATTTTC
>MNCI01022307.1:861941-924312 GCA_015680685.1 Gnetum montanum
CTATTGAACATATGAATTTCCTGATTAAATGATTACTGGTAAAATGGTTATAAGAGTTAAATTCATATCTTGTTTTTGTGTGTGGTTGGAAATTATAAAATATTATTATGTGGGTGAAAAAATAGGAGATTATTAATTTATCTACTTTTGTGGTCATTTCTTTGGTTTTCAAACGTGCAAAAGATCCTAATTAAATATTTCTTTTTAGGTTGAATAATAAAAAGTTTGATATTTTTAATCTAAATAATCTTGCACAAATATTTTACTATGCCTATTTCTTTTTAAAATTATCTCTTAATTATTAAATTAATATTGATTGACCTATTTTATAGCTAGATCTAGGCACTATTGATTTCATTTTAATTTTATAGGATAACGTTAGTGTAATGGTTGTAGAAAGAAAGCCACCTAGGCATTTTCTTCTTTCAAATAGCTTTCTTTCTGGGGGGCTTTGGGTGTTAGCTCTTGCTCCCTATGAGTGGGTGTTACACAAAGAGTATTGAGTCCCCTTGAAGTCATACCCTTTACAAACCTTTAGATCCTTCCTAATTCTAGAACTACCAAGGTCATTGATTGATTAAAAGTTTCTTTAATGGAAGGGACCTCAAATTCCTAGATCAAGGAAAATCATAGAGTTCATTGAATTGGTGGATGACATGGAATCACTACCTATTCCATGAAAAATAAACCATATCAAAGTCATTAGACATTAGAATTTAAAAATAGAGACTAGACATCAACAATCACACATTAAGCATAAACCATCATTAGTAAACACAATAGCGACATTGTGTTATGTGACAACAAAGTATTCTTTATTAGCACAAATGAGAAAATGTTATACTCAAATAAAACCAAACAAAGCAAAATATATATAAGAAAATGTAAAATAGTTAAGAAAGTTCAAAGGTACTAAAGATGGTGTAAAATTAGAAAAATTAGAAAAATCAAGAATTTGTAAAATAAATAATTTGTAAAAATAAAAAATGTGAGAAACAAAAAGATAGAAAACTAAGAAGACATATTGATGATTAGCATGGATGGCCATCTCCCCTACGACTAAGTTGGAAGGAGGAGGTTTGAAAAATAGAACATGGCTATCCATCTATTAAGGTGGTAGTTGCACTAGCCTATTTTGGTTCTAGGAAAGGCTTTACTTGTTGGATGTTGACCAATTGCTTTTTGTTTGGGAATTTGGGTTTGTAGATTAACATGGCCCTAGAGGGAAAGGTTTGATCAATTATGTAAGGTCCCTCTCACAATGTTTGGAATTTTGTCTTTTGGGATACATGTGTGGGGTTCTAGTAGAGAACCTTATCTCTTGGTTGCAGTTTTACTTTCCTTATTTCAA
Source organism: Gnetum montanum (assembly GCA_015680685.1). Classification (NCBI taxonomy): domain Eukaryota; kingdom Viridiplantae; phylum Streptophyta; class Gnetopsida; order Gnetales; family Gnetaceae; genus Gnetum; species Gnetum montanum. The sequence continues at coordinate 863,293 of MNCI01022307.1, forward strand.
GGTCATGACATTGCTTGCTGAATGCCTTGTTCACCTCATTCAAAGATATGGCCACTAATCATTTTTCATCTAACATGTTTAGGTTGATTAGTCTTTCTTTTTATGCTAGACTTAGGTCAAGATTTAGATCATAGGCTATTGAGAGTGTATGGAGCTTGGATTAAATTGGGAGCGTTGGAAGTTTTTGTACACTAACTTGTAGGGAGAATAACCAATAGGAAGTTTCCATGTTGAATGACAAGCCTAGAGAGCATTGTTAAGCTTTGTATTCCAATCCTTCCTATATTTTCTAATGGTCTACATTAGTATTTTTGTAATCTCCCAGTTGGTTACCTCTACTTGACAATTGACTTGGGCATGGTAAGGTGTTGTTAATTTATGTTCTACCCCCAAGTGTTGCATTAACTTTCTAAAGGTGGCACCTATGAGATGATTTTCATTGTCAGAAATTAGTAAATGTGGCACCCCAAACCTATTCACGATATTTTATTGTATGAATTTGGCAGTAGTGGAGGATGTACATTCAGTAACAGCTACTGCTTCTACCCATTTTATGCAGTAGTCAACTACTACTATAATATATGATTTTCTATTAGACATGGATGTAATGGGACCTATGAAATTAATGCCTCATATATCGAAAGGCTCTAATGGTTGAATCCACTATTGAGGACCCTCCATGTGAGTGGTCATCCCCCCATCATGTTGACCATGTTCATAAGACTTGATGAATTGGTGGGCATCTCTAAAAATTGTAGGCCAATAGCATCCTACCATGAAAATTTTTATGGTCCTACATCTCCCTACATAGTGGCCCCTACAAGGCCCTTCGTGAACATCCTAGAGAATGTGCAGTTGATCTTCATCAGGGACATACCAATGACGTAGACTATTAGCACACACCTTGTAGAGGTGTTTGTTAATTTCTTTGAAATATTTGGCCCAATGAAGAAATTATTTCTTTTTTCCTAAAATCCAAGTCTTGTGGCATCTCCTAGGTAAGAATGGAGGTGAGGATGCCATTATACTATGTTGCTTTTATAGACATTTGTTTACTTATTATGCCTGTAAAAAGGAGTTCATCTAGAAACTGATCAGAGAGCGGGCTCTCCTCCTCTTTATTATCCCATCTTAAGAGAGAGAGGTGGTCAGCAACCACATTCTTGGTCCCTTTTCGATCTACCATAGTGAGATCGAATTCCTACAAGATCACAAGCCACCATATGACACGGAGGCTCACTATTGGCTTGTTCATGAGGAAGCATATTGGACTTTGGTTTGTATGTACAAATAGTTTGTAATCAAGCACATAGTATCTAAACTTTTCTAGCGTGTACACCACTGCCATTAGTTATTTCTCCATCATGGTGTAGTTTAATTGTACTCCAAAAATGCTTTGACTTATGCATTGGATGTAATATGGATGTTTCTTATCATTCATCTGCGTGAGCACTTCTTCCAAAGCATAGTTAGATGCACCTGTCATGATGTGGAAAGGTCTGGACTAGTTTGGTGCTCATAGGATTAGTGTTTTTATGAGTTTCTCCTTTAATTATTTGGAATGCATGTTCACATTACCTAGTCTAGATAAAAGGTGCATATTTCTTTGTAAGCTCTACCAATGGCTTTGCAATCTTAGAGAAATTATCTACAAATCGCTAGTAGTAGCTAGTGTATCCAAGGAATGACTGAACATCTTTAACAATCTCTGGTTGACATATTATTCCTTGGATGATCCTTATCTTTTTTGGGTCTACATCAATCCCTTTTTGTAAAATTTGATGCCCTAGCATAATGCCTTCTTGGACCATAAGATGGATCTTTTGCCAGTTGAGCCATAGGTTTGTCTCAACACATCTCTTCAATACTTGCTCTAGGTGGTCCAAGGCTTGCTCAAATGTAGCTCCATAGGTGGAAAATTCATCCATGAAGACTTCAACACCACTATTGATCTATTTTTAAAAGATACTAAGGACCAAGCATTGAAATGTTGTAGGGGCATTGCACAGACCAAATGACATCTTACAGTATGCAAAAGTTCCCCAGGGATTCATGAATGTTGTCTTGGCCTAATCTTCTAGCACGATTTGGATTTGGTTATAGCTACTATAATCATCCAAGAAACTATAATAACAATGCCTGGATATGATATCTAACACTTGATCCACAAATGGAAAATGAAAGTGATCTTTAAATGTTGCCATATTCAATAGTCTAAAGTTGATGCAAGCCCTTCATTTTCCATCCTTCTTTGGTACAATTATGAGTGGGTTAACCCACTCACTATCCACGATGGGATAGATGAACCTAGCCTTGAGGAGTTGCTCAATTTCTTCTTTGACAATTTGCTTCAATTTGGGGTTCAACTACCTCTATGACTACCTTCTAGGCTTCATGGTTGGATAAGTGTAGATGTGATGCTGGCCTATCCTTGGATCAATTCCTATTAGCTCTAAATATGACCAAGCAAAGGCTATTGAACATTTGTTTACCACCTTCAAAAAATTTTCTTTTTGTTCAGGAGAAAGTTTGGCATTAATTATGACTAGTTTACCATTGTGTAAAAATGCATACTCCATTTCGGTCAGTAAAGTTTTTAGTTCTAAGGGCTCCTACTTAAAGTGATCAGGGATTTCCAACTCTCCCCAATAGTTATCATCATCTCCATTAGAGAGTTGGGAATGATCTTGTTTAATTTTGTCCATGCCTTCAACATATGCACATGTTAGCCTCTCAGTTGGCTCCATGCATAGTGTGCTATTGTCCAAGTCAACTATTAGCCATTGGGTGTCCTATTTTGTGGTTGCTACGTATAGACACCTTTGAATGTTAATATCTTGTGCACACTAATTGCATGCCTTAATGTATGTACTCTTGATAGACCAAATCTCTTGCACTTAATTGCACCCATTCATTGTATGCGATGCATGGAATACACTTCTTCTCAATCTTGCCTAGTTCATTTTCCTTGGATATTTATAAAGATAGGTCCCTTGTGCCCATTCTTGTGTCAATTATTCTTAACCAAGCCCTTCCCATAATGATGGGGAAGTCACTTTTGTAGTTTTCCACTTTGATCACCAAAAAATCAGAAGGATAGGACCACCCATAAACTATGATCACAATGTCCTCTACTAATCCTAGAGGGACAGTAATTGACTGATCTACTAATTCTAAACAAATGTTGCTCTTCTTGAGAGGTGGTAGGTTCCAAGCCTTGTACATGTCATGAAAGATGATATTAACTCTAGAGCCAGAGTCAAGAAGAGCCTTGCATGGCTCATGTCCAAGAATCTATAGATAAATGAGTGGACTTCTAGGATTGAATCTTTGGTAGGAATATTTCCAGCCTTAATCTAGTCAGAAACAACATGAGTTAGCATTATAGTGTGGATCCTAGGTGGCACTTGGTGTGAAGGGAACTTGAAGATGTTTGATGTAGATGATGAGGATGATGGAGATGCAAGGTGATCAGCCAAAGTAGGTTGTGAGGGCTGGAGAGGACTACTGGGTTAAAAGAAAGGTCTTTTTTTTTTGATTGATTGTCTAGACCACTTAGTTGAAAAATGGGTTGTGAGTGCACAACCCTTATAACATGTCATTGTTGTGGTTGTGGAGGAATCTCACCCTACATGGATGGAGTAAAAGGTAACTGGGTTAAAGGTGGAGGTGTATATGCAGAGGGATGTGGAGGATGATATGGATATGGATATGAGTTTTTCCCTAGAGTAGATGATGAATGTGTTTAGTGGTACTCTAGAGGGTAATAGTGATGCTAGAATGATATATGACTTGTAGAGCTTCTAGGGGAGACGATTTGTTGAACATAGTACCCATATGGATTTGGTTGCCTATAAGGGTACTGTTGCCTTGGTGGTGGTATTCCCCAGGATTGGGGTCAGTACCACTATTGGTATTATTCATAAGGTTGTGAAGGAGTTTCACTTGGGTAGTAAGCTTGTTATTGTTGGTGGAACTATCATGGATTTCCTTGAGGGTAAGGCAATCATCTTGGAGCTTGCCTACATGCTAGTCAAGGATTCAATGTGTATAGTCTAGACTCTTGTAAGTGTGACACCATAAAGCAACATCCCTTTAGATGTTCATATTGATAGATATCACATTCAGTTTCATCATTAGAGTCAAACTCCACAACTTCCTCTACTGTAGCAGCTTTGCCCTTACCTCTTTGGTAGGCATGTTCAACTTCTTTTCACCTCTTGTGATTACAATTACTATTTTTTTCTTTGGATTCTTCAACGATCTTTAAAGTATTTTGAAACTTTTCATCCAAAGAGTTCCATAACTTGTCAACCTTGGCCAAAATATCATAAGCAGATTTTTGGATGGGCAAGGTTTTTCTATTCATCACTTCATTGAGTGGTGACTTCTCCTCATCACAAAATTGGACCTCTTATTTTTTGATGGACAAGTCCCTATTATATTATTTAGCACTTTCCCTTTTTCATATCTCACCTTCTTCTTTTGTTACATGCTCAATTAGCCTTTGGATCTAATAAGCTCTCAGTTCAGATAATCTCCCTTGGGCATACACCTCAAGGATTCTTCTTGTTTCTACTCTAAGCCCATCTATGATGTGGCAAAGTTGTTCCCTTTGAGAATAACTATGGCCAAGGCATTGGTGTAAGAGTGAATAGTATTTTCCCATGGTGGCATCCAAGGGTTCATGTGTTTCTTGTTTCCAGCCTTGGATTTGCCTTCTCAAATTAGACACTCTAGAGTACATTTGATATTTTTCATTGAATAATTCTAATATAGTATTCCATCTACAGATAGATTCCATGTCTAAGGATTGGTATCAAATTTTAGCTTTCTTGATGAGAGTCCTTGGGAAAAGCTTAAGCTTTCGCCACTCACTCTCTATGTTCTATAAGGCACAGGCATCTTGAAAAGCTTGTAGATGTGTCTGTGGATCAGAATTGTATCCCCCATGAAATCTTGGGATATTAATCATATCTAGGCACTTGATCCAACTATCCTTCATATGTCTATTTGGAATTTTAATTTCCTCTACAATATTGAGCATACTTTGAGTTGCCAATAGAGGTTCATCATCATCACTATGTTGATGACATTGATGATGGTTTTGGACATCGCTTCGATTTTGCTGGCCTTCACAGTCATTGTTATCTCATTGATCACCTTCATCATGGTTATTTTGATGGTGGCTTCCATGAGAATTGTTAGATGAAGAGGAATGTTTGGAATTGGATGAAGAGAATGAAGAGAAAGGGGGATTGCCACTACCATCATGGTGTCCACCACCACTCATGCTTATTACAATCACCATCCTTAGATCCCTTGCTATTGTAATGCTTGCCTAAGTCCCTACCTTGATTGTCACTTTTTTCTAAATCCAATTTATGAATAGTGGATTGCAGGTTTAGGTTCACACCCTTATCACTAGTATTAAGGGATGGAGAATCTTCATGTTAAGAACCTTCAGTAGGAGGATCCTCAGTGTACTCTTGATTTAGTAGGAATAAGGGATTGGTGTAATGTTTCGCCTTTGTAGCTTCATGGAGTTTCTCTTGACATTGATCTCATTTGTGTTGTGTATCATTGGGATGGTAATTTTGAGTGTCATATCCATCCACAACATATTCTTCATGAATATCTACTATGCCCAGCTTCTTAAGGATTTTGAATAGCATCCCAAGCATTGACCTATCAGGGGGCAAGATGATGTTGTCGTCCATATCACACCATTTTAGTTGTTCATCTTGATGCAGGATGAAGATGAAATTTGGCACAAACTCATCTAGATGAATGTATACCACCTTGCATTCTTGTGGAAGCGATGGTTTGGTATCCTCATGCTTCCAAGAAGAAGAAGACATTTTGCAAGATAAAATAAAATTATCAATGTGCTTTTATAATTTTTATGTATAGTGGGAATAATATTGACCTTTAGGTTTGTACAACGATATTAATGGTATTTACTTAGGCCTAAATAGCACACATTCCATAAACAAAGTCCTTGGCAACGGTGCCAATGATGAGCGATGAGGTACCCCTACACCCAACCATATGAATCATGAAGCGTTCATGTGCAATTTGGTCGAATTTCATGGACTTTATTAGTTCTAATGCACTAGTCCTTTAGGAAGTGAATCTAGCCCTAAGGTCAATTGTTGTCTTCCCAATTGCACTTGTGACATTCGTTGGTATGGTTAAGTGTAATTGAGGTATCTAATTTTTATTATTGTTTGTTTTATAGTTTGGTGCTCAAAATGTAGATATAAGGAATTTGATTAACTAAACTAAATTAACTAATTAACTAGCATTTAACTAATCTTAACATAAGCATCTGATCCCACTTTTCATACACATCCTAAACGCATGTATTTACTACTAGGCGACCAAGCCCTATGCTACTAGGCGTACTAAGCAATAATGCTACTAGGATTACCAAGCAAATACATGTTACCCTTGAAGTGGTTGTACTTATGTGTGTAATCTATCTGACTTAATTGCTTCATTAATGTAATAATGGGAAAATATTTAATAATTGATGAAAAACATTTAATAAATAATTAAAAACATTGAATGCATAAATGAAATAGATAATCTATCCAAATTGTTGCAAGGTTTATCAGAAAGCTTGTCTTTATTGCCACATACACTATCATGCTTAGGTACAATAATGCTTGAATAAAGCTATGTACACTCAATGACTCCTGCTACATGCGCTTGGGGAAAAATTCTAACTTTCAAATGGAAAAAATGCAAGAGCTTTGTTGTAACTACGATTTCCTCTTATCATAAATGTGACTACAAGCACACATTTATGGCCGACTATAGATACTACATCGACAGGGCCATGTCAATGCATGATATGGTGTGTCAACTAGGCCTCATTGACGATGCCCAGATGATGAGGCCGCATCAACAAGGTTACGTCAACACAATCGACAGAATGCAACTCATCATATGGTATTTCATTAAATCCAAAAAAATTGTATCTTTGGGGTTAAGTCTAGAAGTTACCTGGCCATGTAATCTATCAAGAAGGAATTACTATAGATAATTCTCGAATTTAATCAATATAGAATATTGAGCATCCTACAAGTAAAATTTCTCTTAGATCTTTCTTTGGAAAGATAAATTGCATAAAGAAATTTATCCTTAGATTCACTAAAATCACTAAACCTTTGATGCATATGCTAAAGAAAGATGTCTTAGTAGAGAAAACATTGGAATCAAAGAGATTATTATGGAATTATGCAGCATATACTTTGATCAGAATAATAAACTTGTTTTATAAATCTCTTAGGTTTATTATGCAGCATATACTTTGTTATGAATTTTATTGGCCTACTATGTACCAATATATTAGTTTGAAAATTCAAAGAGATTACAAATGTCAGATTCATGGGCCAAAAATAAAAAAGGCTAGAGCTCCTTTAAAACCAGTAATTGTAGATAGATCATTTCAAAAATGGGTCTTAGATTTTATTGGTACAATTACTCTTTTGAGAGTAGGACATAAGTTTATTCTCACAACTACCAATTACTTTACCAAATGGTTTGAAGGAAAGGCTCTAAGGAAAAGTTTAGCATTAGATGTGATTAAGTTCTTGGAAAATTAAATTCTAAGTCATTTTGGTCTACCTAAAGTGTTGGTATCCAACAATGGACCTACTTTTCAATTTGAAGAATTTATAACATAGGCATTAGGAAAATCCATATTTCTAGTTTCTTCTTCAAATTATTATCCTCAAGGAAATGCTTCGTTTGATCTACAAATTAAAAGCTTATTTTCTATATTAAGAAGTCAATGGATGAAAATCTAGGAGATTGGATCAATTACTTACAATCTGCATTATGGGCCAACCATATCAAATTTAAGAAGGCTATTGGAACATTAGCTTATAACTTGGTCTATGGATTACCTGCTAGAATTATGAACAAGATTATAAGTTCAACCTTAGATTTTGTGCAAAAGTATTGTGAGAAAATAAATAAAGATAGAAATTTCTTGACCTTACTCATCAAAAGGGAAGCCAAAATGGATAGAGCTAGACATATTTTACTAAAGAATGCTTCTCAAGTTAAAAAGTGGTTTGATAGAAAGGCTTTGAAGAGAACTTTTAAAGTTGGTGACTTAGTATTATTATCAAAAATGAAGAAGTCAAATAATTTTTTGACAATATGGATTGGTCCATTTCATATTAAGGAACAATTATTGAAGGATACTAACAAGTTATCGATGCTTGATGGGGTAGAATTGCAATTTCCATATAATGTTTTACATATAAAACATTGTTTTGGATAACTGCCCAATGCTTAAATCTATATTTATAAATTAACATTTGTATATATAGTAATATATATATGTTTGTGTGTAACTATATAACGTTTAATAAACATAGTAGTAAATAATAAATTTTTTATATAGAATTTAATATATATATACTTAGTAGTAACATATTTAACAAATAGTGTAGACCTATGTCATATTTAACCTTAATATATATATCCTACACATATGCTTAGATAAGTTAGTGTAGGATATATATCTTAGTGTTGAATTAATTTCAACAAGCAAGTAGTGGAATTAAAATTGGCCTACTGTATAATGATTGAAAGATAATTAATTTTGGCAAAGTGGAAAAATTGGTTAGTGAAATTAGTAGGAATTTCAAACTTTCTTTACATTATAAAAAGTGATTTGGATAACTTAGAATTACATCAATTCTCAATTAAGGCTTAAGTGAACAAAGCAAGTGAGGTGTTTGAGTGTGAAGTAGGAGATGCTTCTTGGGGAAAGAATAATAAGAAGGCCATAAATCCCACATGCCATGGGATGTTGTCTAGAGCATGTATTGAGAGCCTATTGTAAGGAAATATCCCATAGAGTATCAAGTGAAAGCCCTTTTCTTACTTTGGCTTTTAGATGAGTTTAAATTTCTCATTGGGGGACTTTCCATACACTCCAATGTTTAGGGTAGCTTCCATGAATGTAACACTTAAGATCAAAGAGAGTCTAGTAGAGATGATTCTTGGGGAGAGGCTTTTATGTCTCAAGATAGGGAAGAATCTAATTGAGGAGAGTGTCAAAAATCAATAGTTAAATAGATGGATACAAAAGAGACAAAAATAGTTGTGGAAAGAAAAAGTGAAGACCAAGATGAGGCTTCCACTATGCAAAAGGAGGAAAGAAAAGCATTCATCACAATTGAAATTACATATGAAAGGACTCTCAATATGAGAATCCCTAAGAGAGTTACTCTAACTATTCTCTTCCCACCTATAGATTAGTTTGTATCAAGCTATTTTTATATAGTTTCTTAAGTTTCATTAGGAATAAGGTTATTTTTTCAAACCTTAAGTTTCATGAAAATTTTCCTTAAAAAAGAGATTTTTGTTTCTATGAAAAAGGAAAAGTTTCCAATAAAGTATAAGAAATGTTGTCACATTTCTACCATATTTATGGAGAAGATTTTATAAAGTAAGATCCAAGAAATAAAATTGCTCAATTAGATTTTCAAAGATGTTTGGAAAATGAGAGTTAAATTATTAAAGGGGAAATTTCATGAGCAGATTATTTGAGAAAGGTGTTCTTTATGTAAATGTGCTCATTTTGAGTTCATACGCTTAATAAAGTGTTCTTAGCATATGTTATGAAGAAATTGTGGTATTTCTATATGCATTGGAAGAGGTGAAATCTATAAATTAATTTAAAAATTGTAAAAGGAATTATTTGCAATTATATTTCCATTTGTTCCTACATTTTGTAAGTCCATCACTTTATTAGTTAATTGTAGTAATAAATCAGATGTTTCACAAAAATAATGAAATGAAGTGCATCCATTTTCTCTTTACATATGCAAAGAAATTTATAAAAAACCAATGAATAACTTAATCACATGGAAATCAATTGCTATGCTGTACATTTCAGTTTTTAATGGTTTTCAAATGGTGGTAGAAAATTAAGTTACAGAGCCAAAAGTATTAAATTAAATAAAGGGAAAATACTTAGTCCAACTGTAGTAGCATTTGGTTAAACATTGAAAGAGCAAGACTATAATTTTAACACAAAATTGACAAAATCCTTATTAAATGGTGTTTAAAAAATCAACAAAAATGCTCAAAAATTCATTGAAAATTCCAATAAGAACCCCTGCCACAATAGGAAATTACGATAATATAGAGTATAGTCATAAACAAATGAGAATTTTAGATTTACAAAAAAACATGCCCAAAAACTATGCACAGGAGCATATCTATACAAATTGGTGTTCCAGAAAAACAATCAAAACTATGAGCACCAACAATTTAACATTTTAAACAAAAGCCCTAAAGCAATGACTACCGAATATTGAAAATTTGTAGGTCTAAGAAACTTGAATGAAGGGTATCTGTCATATCATTCTTCATGGTAGAACTCGAGTTTAAAAGGTAGCTCCTCTCCTACTGTGCACATGAGAGTTCCATTCTACAAGGGATTATGTGGCTGCATGGCATATATGCCACAAATTAGAACAGGACATTCATGTCACGAAGCTATAGTAGGGCTTGAATCTACAATTTCTTCTCCATGATGGAGGCAACAATTACTAAGTATCACTAGGCAGTGATGAGTGCAAGAGCTAAAGGCAATGTTAATGGAAGTACCATCTTGAGTCGTAGCAGCAAGATCCAAAAAAGAGGAATGCAAGACACACCAATAATGCATGCAATGGAGGTAGCACAACATCAAGCATGAAGACCATGGAGATAAGTGTTAACGCAGGGCATGCAAAAAATCAACCACATTTGTTAAAGTCATATGATCTTCACAATGATTTAATTCAAAAATAAAATAAATTATTATAAATGAAGAAACAAGGTTTATTTAGATTACAACCTTTTTTTTAGAAAGGGGGAGGTTTACAGTTCCAAAATGGAAGAATTTATAATCATAAAACTTTACTTTTGAAATTTAAAATTTCCAATTTAAGTTATAATCTCTCATAAAGGTTATAAATAGATCTCCTTGATATTTGTAAAGTTATAATTGATAAGGAGACACTTGTCAAATGTGGCATAAAAGTCTCATAACTTCCATGGAAGTTATAAATAGATATTTGTAAGACCCTTAACTCCTCATGATTCATGTAACTACCTAAAGACACTATAAAAAGGATCTAAGGTAGAATGAAGAGAATGGAGAAGAGGAATATACTTAAAAATATAATTGAATAATTCTTATAAGATGGCTTGCTAAAGACATCAATTTAACTATTTTATTTTAATCCTATGATTTCATTTCTTCCCATTTTATTTTAGTTACTTAGCTAATGGTTTATATAGTATCATGCATGGCATTTAATTTTGGGATTTATCCTAGGTTTCTTTTATAGCTCTATTTTTGTGCAATATTAGACTCCTATTAAGATTTGTGATAGAAGAGCTTATGTTGTTGAAAAGCCTCAAGAGTAATTTAATAGTAATGTTTTAACGAAAATGCCTATTTTGAGCATAGAGAATATAAGAAAATCTTTGATACTTTGATGGCACTGAAATAGCTTCTTTATTTTTAAAGTTTATTGCCTTGGTATTTCAATCAAGAAATTTTCAAATTTTTGAAAGCTCTATTGAATACAATCTTTGAAAACTATTAACTAGCCGAAATAGAGACTCGTACTTTGTAGTTTACATAGTGATTTTTGGTAGTATAATCAGATTGTCTTTATGCAATTTCTTATTGAGCTTAGAAAGTTTTGACAATTTGTAGTTATTGAATCAAAAATAGCTTTATTGTGAACTATTTACTTGTATCAATTTATCCTAGTTAAATATTTGAGGTTTCACACAAATCTACTTTCTTTTCTTTGTGTTTCTAAGTCCATTAAATCTTTCTCTATTTCTAGTTTTCTTGCAAAACTTTCTCTTTGGGGGAAATTAGGAGTAGATTGGTAAAATTGTGCTCAAATGGTTTTGTAAAATTTTATTTGTTACAAGTAGGTATTGTAAGGACCATATAGGCTAATTGATTGAACAAAATAGGAATCTCCAACAACTCACAAAATTTGATAAAGATAGCTAAATCTCTTTTATGATAGCTGATTATAATTTCATACATAATCCAATCATTTCAACATTCACAATAGTAAAGACATACTCATGTTTAGTATGTTTTATAACTATTAAGTCTATTTTGAGGTATTTAGGCCTTGGTGTCACCAGAGACTAGCAAGTACCTAAACCCTGTTTGGAGAAGCTTGTTGGCAATCCAATTTCAAACAGTCACCAACAGTTGTGATTCATTGCAACTTGAATGAGGGAATAAAGTTTTATAATAGTGCAATAACATTTGAGTCTAAGGTTTACCATAGTTCATGTATAATAGTGCAAAATCTCGCATTTTGCAGAACATCGTAGTTATCAGTTATATAGTGCGATGTCTTGCAGTACATAGCCCATCACAGTTGTCAACTTGAATTGAATTTGGATTTGCGATGGCATGCAAGTTACACCTTTGAAAAAATTTACATGGTGAAATAGGCTATGTGATGCATGACAACATAGTTTGTGTGTGATACTAGTTGTGAAGAGCTTTGTCTCGCATGATTACTAGAAAAAGTATTCTGCAAGGACATGCAAGTCGCAGGTTCTTGTAGTATACTGAATGTTAGTTCCTAACATAATTACCCATTAATATTATTTATGCTATCACTACTTGATGTTTAATTAATTATTATGCATTAGTAAATATTATCAATGCTAATATCATTCTCCATTTATATTAAATATTATAGGATTACTAAAGAACGCTATTATTCTGATTATATTTTCTTTGTCATTGGGGGATATTGTTGAAGTTGTGTTTGAATATGGAGCTTGTAAAAATGATGTGGATTAACACAAGGGATCTTCCATGTTAGTAGTTTTTGTGCTTTATATGAAATGATCTCAGAATTGATATTATAGATGTCTTAATTCTAGTATTTCATTGTATTTTATGGTAATGTTTTATTTATTTACATGAATTGTAGCTATTAGCATTGTTCATTTGTGAAAGTAATCTGAAAATAATTCTAGACTTGACAAAAATGTTTGTTCTTTCTTAAAAATTGAAGAAAATTGAAATTTATCAATGGATGACAATGGATGGAAGTTATGACAAAAATATTGTTTACAACCTTTATGAATGATTGATTGCTAGTATGTCTATTGTGGGAAGTAATCTACAAGCTACTATGCAAGTGCAAAATTTCACCTTCAATGTTCATGACATTGTAGATGTTATAAAATTTTCATGTGTTAATGAGGTAGTTTTCAATGATTGAAGGTGGAAGAAAACTGAGATTCACCTAATCCAGTATGCACAAAAATTTGAGACAAAAGATGATAATCTCACTGATTATCCAGAGCTATTGTTTCTTTCCAAATTTATGCAATGGTATTTATTTCTAGTGAAAGCAATGAAGGTAAAGATTTCTAATAATGCAATATTACTCATTTGGAAATTGTAAAATAATGAAAGTGTTTCATTTGATATCCTGATGACTATACTATTTAAGATGAAGTGGTAAGAAAGGTTATGGTAGCTACATGATGCGAAAGAGTCCCTTGGCTTTCCAATTATAGTGAAAGAATTATTGGTGAAGAAAAATATTCATTATATGGCTGTCCAATTGAATGGAATAGTCCTCTTGGATCCTACAAGTCTATTGAAGAGTACATTAGTTTTCAACAAGGGTGAGACCTCCTATTTTCTAAAAGAGCTTGAAAGCCAAGCTGTTGATGATAGTTGCCAACATGAAAATTAATCTCACCAATCCATTGAGGACAAGTTGGAACACATGATAAGAGATTAATAATTATTATCAAAGTAATGTAGCACTTTGGAATGCTGTGGAGTAGCTAAAATCAGATAGGTCATGTCTGATAGTAGAAAACATGCAGTTAAAGGTCAAATTTGACAATTATGTTGTTGAAGAAAATAGTTGTATCAAGAAGTTTCTTACTAAGAATGAAAAAATGGCCAATCAAATATACATACTAAATAAAGAAATTATGTCATTAAAAAATGCTACAGTCAACATATCTAATAGCAGTGACTTTCATGCCAGTGCAGTCAATACTATTAGAGGTATGTGTCATGTTATAAAATCTTGTAGTTTTAATACATTATTCATATCTTTTATAAATTCCAATGGTCTTGGTATTGTACATGTGTTGAAAAAAATGACTAATATGCTAGCAATGAAAGTTGCTAGAAGATTATTTGATTTAACTAAAGAAGACATCAAAGAGTATCTGAACAAGATAATCCAAATGAAGAAACATGTACATAGACTTGTTTGGATAACTTGTTTATGTCTGTTGATGTCCGTCATATGAATGTTCATATGTAGGTGATGTAGACTTCAACAACCCCATCAATCACCCTTCTATTATAGTTTAGATATTGAAGCCTACTGATTTCATCATCCCAATTGGTCAATCATGTGTGATAGTTGATAGAGTGATGCAGTTGCTTTTCATAGGTAATTTAGATAGTGAAGTGCTTGTTATGTCAATGTTTCCCTTATTTGTTGTGACAAGAATGTCTTTTAGGTTTGTATATCAACTTGGATGGAAATAATGACTTGATGATGATGTCATTGATGTGTACATCATGTACCTTAAGCAACTTGGAAAAGCTAATGTTGATTGTCAAGCATCAGTAAAATATTTTATGTTTAATACTATGTTTCAAGCATTTGCAAAGTCCTTGGAGACTTAGATGCAACATAGCCAAAAGAACTCGTTGGGACATAAAGCAAAGAAGCCCACAAGAAGACATGTGATCAATGTTGAAAGTGATACATTGGTTGAAGAAGAGCTTGATGTTTTCGTAGTAGAGAAGGACTTTATTGAAGATGTGAAAACCAAAATCTACTAGGATGAATTTATTGAATTAGGAAAAAGATTATTTTGTACCCCGTTCAATACTAGCAGTCATTGGATGCTTGTGATCATAGACACATGTACCAAAAAAATGTGTGTGTATCATTCATTACCTTCTTCCCAAAATATAGTTGCTGTTCAAAAGTTAATGTCAAGGTTTCTTGAATTTTTATTGAAAGGTGATTCTTCAAATGCTGAGAGCACAATTGAGGTGAAGGGAAAGTGAAAGAAGTCACCTGAAAATGGAGTACAATGGCTATGCAAGGCATTCCTTCTTAAGAAAATGGATTTGTGGCATGTATAAAATATTGTTCATGCATCATTTAGGATTTGGAAAAGAGACAAAATTTAGTAGTAATTTTGTTTTCATGTATCGAAATACCATGATACAGGAAATTCTTAGTTGTTCAAGACTTGACCAACCATGGACAAAAATATGTGTGCAACATATTCTTCATCAAGATTGTAGTAAGCATGGACCGTATCTTGTTTTTGATGTAAAAAAAATTTGATGATGTAAATGCCTTGCCATCTTTAATGAAAGGAAAATTTTTGTACATGTGAGAATAATGTATTTATATCAGGGTTAATGATTGAAAATATATATGGTGTTCATTTGTTTTATATTGTGATTATTTTTCTTGAAATTTTAGAAAGGGAATATATAATTTGTAAGTTCCAATATGTGTTCAAAATATTGTTTCCATCAAACAAGTTGTCATAATATTGACACAAAATATGCTTCTCATATCCTCTTTTCTAGAAGTAGCATAAATTTATCATATTACGTATTTTAATCAGTTATCACTACATGCATATCACACCTTACTTGTAGTATGGTCTTGTTAGTAATCGCAAGATGCAATCACTCATAACATGGTGCAAAATTCTTTGTCCTTCAGCCATGAAATAGTGGAAAATGTTGTGTCTGGCAGGACATCAAAAGCTGCAAATCTATGTGCCTTGTAGTCCATCGCAACATTGAAAAATATATGTGTGATGTTGTATGAATTGCAATTATGTGCTTCAATGCAAATTGCAGCTCATTGCAATTACTAACAGAAACCTTTTTTTCATAGTGCAAGGGGATGCAATATGGATGCAGCTCACACTATGAAAAAATGTTTTTGTGAATAGTTGTGCTACAAATATGTAGCTCACATGTAGATGTAGTTTGTAATAGAATCCTCTTTTTACCAGTATAAGAAAGTATGATCCACATGTTTGGTGAGATAGTAGTTGCTACTAGCTTTTGCATTGCCGAACTACAACTTGCATGCCTTTATAGTTCATTCCAAAAACAAGTTTTATCAGTGCGAGAAGGTTCAATCTACATGATTTATGTATGCAATCCTAATTGGGACATTTTCACCATACAATGTGACTCAAAGATGGTTCCATTTTACTGTTGTTAATGCATAAATTTTGGACATACTAACACTAGGGAAACAAACTTGTTTGAGGAGACTATTGCCTAGGGTGCCTCCCCTATGGGTATGAAAACTTGGGAATAATCTTAGCTAGAGAGGACTATGTGACATTCAAAAAAAAGGTAATTAAAATGGAAAATTGGAAAATTTGAATAACTTCTTAAAATTCAAAACTTCATGAAAATACAGTAGGTAACTAGAAAATTTAAATTTTTCCCTAGTCCCCCACTATTGTTGTTGATTCATCATTGCTGGTGATGCCCATTATTGGGTAGGAAAATCCCAACTACCATGGAAGAGGGAGAGAGAGATATCCAACCCACTATGGGAACTTGATGCCTCTTTGCCACTGCTACTGTAGTTGTTGCTTCCATGGAGAGAGAGAGAGGGAGGGAGAACCCTCGCTATCTGCCACCTATCTATTATAGCTACTTGTAATGCTATGTTGATTTGGACATGTTTGCTAATTAGAAGGGAAGGGAGGAGAGAGGTCAGTCTATCACTCTATCTACTATGCATACCTATAGCTCTAATGATGTTGTAGAGTTAGAGAGAGAGAGGGACCCAACGCCACCACTGTCATCGTGGAGAGTTGCACATACTTCTATCATCATTACCTTGCTAGAGAGAGAGGAGGCCACTGGATCCACCTGCAACTACAATTGCCATCGCTGCATGCTCTACTGGAGAGAGGAGAGGCTGGCAAATGAGAAAGAGGAGAGGGAACAATGCCACTGTGGCAACGCACTGCCATGTATGCCACCATTTTTTGTCGCGTGCTATCTATGTGCTCCTACCATTGCTTGCATGCCTC
This sequence comes from Gnetum montanum, assembly GCA_015680685.1. Taxonomy (NCBI): domain Eukaryota; kingdom Viridiplantae; phylum Streptophyta; class Gnetopsida; order Gnetales; family Gnetaceae; genus Gnetum; species Gnetum montanum. The sequence goes on from MNCI01022307.1 coordinate 880,441, forward strand.
ACTGTTTGCACACCTATTGTGTTGTTGTCAACTCTTGCTGACGCCCTAGCATCACCTATTGTGAGCATGCTTGCATAGGGAGACAGAGAAGGTTACTTGCTATAGCACAAAAAAGAAAGAAATCGATGTCTGCTAGTTTCTTAGCTAGTCCCAAGATTCGATGATCCCTAGTCAAGGGAGCTCCTTCCCTTTTATAGGCTACTAGATCTGCCACTCCTTAAATGCCCCTATTGTGGCATCTCTGTGACATCCATCGTTGGTTACTACATGTCCCACATAATGCATGTTGGTTACTACATGACAGGCTACCTAGAACTCCCCACCACTGCACATCCCAAAATGCTTGACATCACTCATGTAATGCCATGTCACCTATTGTCTACGTGTCACCTAGAAGGCCACAACTCTCAACAGTCAATTGGTTATTAAAAAGGAAAAACCAAGAGTCCACTAGCCTATTTCATTATCTTGGAAAATGGATTTAATGTTAATTAAGTGCTTGTTGAGTTGGTGCCTGTTGTGTTTATTTTTATATATTATTCACTAGTCTTTTATCAATGGACTATGGCCTATTGTATGATCCATCTTTGCTACTAAATTTAGGTTCAACTGAATCTAGCTATAAAGTTCAAGAAATGTATGTTTGGAATTCTTGATCAAAAAGTGCTTTTCTATTAGGCCCCCATGTCGATTACTATAAAACTTATTCATTTCTTTAGCTTAGAAAAAGTCGGGCATTAACTTCATGGAATTCTAATTCTTTCTGAAAGTGAGATCGATGAAATTTGGCTAATAGATTCTACATGGCCTAGTTTTGGTAGGTTATGAGATATTCCTAACTGACTGGGTTGTATCATTGTCTAATTTGGAAGTAAGGGCCATTGATTTTGTAATTATAAAATTCTTTCTTGGTTGACTACCATGATCTAGAAATCAAAAGCAGTTTTCCTAATTATGTTCAAAATGGACCTAGGAACTCAAGGCACTTTGTTGATTTATGGATTGTTTGAGGCTTTGAGATGTTTAACTAAAGATTTCACTTTTCCATCTACATGTTTTTGATCATGGCCTCATGCCTAGCATGGACAAGGTTGACATCAACAACTAGGTCATGCTCTTTTTTATGGTGTGAGGGTATGTGGTCCACAAGGCTTGTTAGCTGACTGCTAGAGTGTGCCTCATAGGTAATTGCATTTCTAAATAGAAATAAGAATTTACTAGTGCAAGGGGGTGTGATATGCACATCTCGATATAAAGAATTTACTGTGATCTTCATGCCCTCGTAGTATGCTTAAATTTTTATTCTTACTAAATGTAGAGACCAAACATTATCAACTTAAATTAGGAATTGTATTACCAACTATAGAAATGAAGAATGTAATCAATATTTTACTTAGTTAGGATAAGGTTATTTCATTGTTTTGGCATCTTTGTAATGCTTCGTATAGGAAAAATGAATATTAGGTAATGCAAAATTGGCCAAACACTTTAACTTTAATTACCTCAAACCAAAATGTTCTATAAAGAAATGAGGCATCAAATGACAAAAAAGCATGTCCAACAATCAAGTAAGAGTTTATCAACTGTGACATAAACCATAACAATGTACATGGTAATAAAAAATAAAAAAAAATAACAGTCAACAATGACTATTTAGTGTCCTTGACGTGGGTATCCTCATCCATTGCTTTTGTAGCTTTTGTGTCCATGAAATCTACCTCATTTACTATGTTATTCACTCCATGAGGGTGTGAGGCACAACCCCTCATAGTTTAATGAAAACTAATTTTTTAAGGATGATGCATTGGTAGGAAGGTTGAACAATCAAATGTGAGGCTATATAAGCCAAGGAAAGTCTCAATTGTTGATTCCATGTTGAGACCTTATCTTAAGTCATAAGCTCTAAATATTGTGTATATGTTATGTTCTCTCCATAAGCAACTAAAAAGAAAGTAAAGGTCATCTTCGATGATGCCTATGTGATCATTGTGTGGATTATGTAATGTGAGGATTTTGAGTTACCTATGTATCCTTAGATTTTTATTTCTATTTATGATTTGTACTCCATTTCTATTATGCAAGAAGAGAAATATCTTTCCTTTATTTTTCTATTATGACACTTGTTTGGATTTGTTTTGAATTTGGCAACTTTAGTGAGCTTAGATTTTGGAATTCAAGGAAACTCATTAAATGATTAAGAATTCTTTTAAGTAGATGGAAATCATCTTGGTGTGATATTAAACAAAGCTAGATGATGGGGCCCATAGCTGCACAACACTATTAGCTTAAATTCCATTAACTTGAGTATCCAAAATATAACATTGCACCATAACATGCCTCAAACGATATCACACACAAATGTTAAGACAACCATAGATTAGTACTTGACTAAGACTTACCATTAAGAAATTTTGAGCACATTTTCATGCATATAGGTTTTTCACTCAAGGATTCTTGATTAAAAACCTCATCTTGATTAGGTTAATTACTAAATAGTTTTACTAATCCTATGATTTTCCTTTTTTTTCTTTTTAACACCTTATATCATTAGGAGATAACCCCCAAGATCCTTTAATTCCATAAAATCCATAGCTATCCTCAACTAGAGCTTATATTTACAAAGGTTCTAAATGAAGGATCACATTACTAAACAATGCAAGATCATAAATGATAGAAAACAATACTTAAATTAATTCTGTCCATGTGATCGCCAAAGCTAAGAAGGCCTAATTAAGCTTGAATGCTTACTAAATTATCCTATAATGAAAGATGATAATCTTAGTCTATGAATATCACAAACCTAGATGTTATTTACAAGAAAATAAAGCTATGACATCAATAATTAGATCAAGTATAGTAATCAAAACATAATGTAGTGAGAAAGAAGAATCTTTAACTCTAACATGACCAATGGTTCACCAACTACTTTACCTTATGGGATGGCCTTATCATGATGACACTTTTTTGGGTTTTGAATGTGCCCTAACAATCCACCAAGGAACAATTAGATAAAAATCAAGGAATAAACCAAGTTGAATATTTATGGTAAAAAGGAAGAAGGTGGATCCATCTTCTTAATAGAAAAAATTATCTTGGGGGATCAAAAGCCATGCTTCTTATATGTTACTCTTAATGAAGAAAATTGACAAAATCATTAGATAAGGATGACTTTGAAGAACATGTGGTGTATATTCTATGATATGAATATCTATCCCTATAGCATTCTTAAGTTATTACATTCTATCTTCCTAGATCTAATCAAGAGAACCATTAAGCAATTACGAGAATAGATTCATCATATTAGGGGAGGTATTTTGAAATGATTCAAACTATTTTAAAGCTCAATTAAGGTCTTGAAGGACCTATAGAATAGATCAAATCTTCTAGAGGAGCATGATACTATGTTTAAGAACTACCTTTAGCTCTACATCACCTCTAAGAGTAGCTTATTTATTTCATCTAGCTAGATGTATATTCCTAAGTGGATCCCAAAACTGAAAAAGCAAGAAAAATAAGAGGAAAATAGGAATAAGGGAGATGAGAAGTAGAATGCACTATGTCCTAACCATAGGCTGTGATAATTCATTTTGTATTGGATCATAACTTGTAATCATAGTAAGATCCTTAGTTGAATGGATCCATGACTCATGGTTAGATCATGGTGAAACTAGTTATAACTTGTAATCTAATTAATTTCAAGCTAAACCAAACCACAAACCCTCAATATGATTCATAGTAAAGATAAACTTATTATTTTTTACAACCATCAATTCTGTGACCATAAATGAGGATAAATATAGAAATGTCACATTGAACTTATTGAAATCTCAAAAGAACCAATCATAATACACATAAATAAATAATAATAATAAAGCTAATAAAAGCATTTGATGAGATCAAGACATCAAACAAAAAAAATATTCAGATCTTAGATTTAGAAACCAAAGAATAGTAGATATTTTCCTCTACATTGATAGGCTCATTAGCTTCAATTAAGGGAGATCAGGCTCCTCAACACAACATCTAAGGTGTGATGTAATTTGGCTTTCATATAGCTTCAATCTCTAATGGATGGAAGAGAAAGTAAAAATGTGGATATGATTTGATGGTGAGAGGGAGGCTTGACTATCTTTTCTAGCCATAGGTATGATTTTTGGTTGGTTTTTAAAAATAACAAAGTATCTTCATTTGGCTAGTCACATGAAAGCATGTGATATGTGTTCAAAATATTTTGGGATTAATCACATAAAAATACCAATGATAGCCATAGATACAAAAAGCATGGTTCATGATGTCCATCACATGTTAGAAGGAAAATATACATTAACCCATATATATATATATATATATATCTAATTTATCCTATTCAAGAAGCACTAAGGGATTAACAATCCCCAAAAATAATCACATGAACCATAAGAAAATAACTAGCAAACTTAAAACTAAAAATTGGAGGGGTTCATTTACTAATTATCACTTTGCATTCTACAATTATTATTTACTTCTCCTAGTTTTTCTTCCATGGATATTAATTCCTTTTCATTCCTTAGTTAAAGTATTTTCCTAATGTTAAAAAATTTTCTCATGATAATAATTTCATAAGTCTATCTACTATAACACCCTTTTTTTCAAATTCTTAATCTTTGTTTCATTTATTTATTTATTTATTATGTTTTAGCATAGTTTAGATTTCATTTTGTAGAATATGAAGTGATAATTAGTCAATGAACACCTCCCATTTTCAATTTCAAGTTTGGTAGTTTTACGTCTTACTTGAGATTTTTCATGAAGCTAAAGATATGAAGTATTAAAGTACTAATTCATCCTCATAGATAAATAAAGTCTTATTCTTCAAAAGGATTAAAGGAAAATAATTTTGTAATACAACTAAAAAAAGAGAAAAAGTCTCATATACTAAAACTAAAACTAAAATTTTTACTTACATCCATAAAGACTCCTTGGATCTATCAAATTAGTTTTAGAATTTCTTTTATAGAATTTTTAAAAATTTATAACTCAATGATACCTAGTAGAATTTTGGAATCATTTGTATGAAAAAGGAGGAATAGTGAAGGAATTTGTGCAAAAGAATAACCATTACATTAAGGATTGAGAATTTCGAAGGGAGGTTGAATAAGTTCCCCAATTCAAATGATCAAGACACCAAAAACTACACTCAAATTTACATGGTTCCCCAACTTGGGTACTTCCATACTTGGAGGGTAGAATCCTTACATAACTTTAGACTTTGTTCCTTCAAAAAATGTGGTTTAAAGAATACCACAAACTTTACAAAGTTTGAGCTCCATAAGGGGTGTTTTCCCAAAAAAACACACCCAACCCTACAAGGTTCCAAGAAGCTCAAAATGTGATTTCAAGGATTCCACAACCTTTATAAAGATGTGAGCTTCACATGAAGTGCTTTCTTACTGGAAACAAACTCAACTCTGCAAGGTCCCAACAAGCTCACAAGATGCCTTCTCACAATAAGTACATTAGCCCAATAGAGCTACAAAGAGAGAAAAAGAATTGAGGGAATGTAACTAAGCTTTATAAGTTCTTTTCTTTGAAGCTCTTACAAAATATAAATTATAAGAGATAGAGATTTGAAAGACCAATTACATCACAAGATATAATCAATGATGGAATAGTTCTTTTAATAGTGCTTGTATTTTTTACAAGGATTTGATTCTATCTTAAAACATTTTTGTTTTTAAATAGTCCTAGGAATTCATGCAACAATTATAAAATGGCTAGTTAGAACATCCCATTTGAGCATGGGACATCTTTGTGAAAACTCATCACTTGTAGATGGAATGTCCCAATAAAAATTGGGACGTCTCACTTGGGACATCCTAGCTAGGATGTCTCATTAGCAATTGGGGCATCTACTGATTATGTGGAACATTTGACCTAAAATTGAATCTTCACATCTAGAACATTTGTTAATCTTATGGAACATCCAAGCATATACCAAAACATCTTTGTTTGGGTTGTAGGCTCCATGCATCCTTATCATCTTGTCTAGTTAAGACTTCTTGTCATCTTAGATTGGCAACTTTGCTCTTATCTTAATCTCATCTTACTCTTTGTCCCCATCTCATACTCTTGTTATCATCATGACCCAATCATATTCTCTTAACATCATGATTTTATCTTTCCCAAGTTTTGTAAGATTACAACAAACATTTTTTACACTCTCCATTTTCTAAGATTTTAACATACTAAAAGGTCAACAATCTTCCCCTTTTTGGTAATTTCTAAAACTTGGAAAATGGGTTAGCATAAAAGCACATAAACACATACCATATTCCCCCTTTTTGGGCATTAGCAAAAAAGCGTTTCCCTAAGAAAGTCCCCCTAAACCTATGATGAAATGCTGATTTTTGTATGAATTTTTATGTATTCATTTTTGTATTTTTATTTTTATTTTGAAAAAAAGAAAAGAAGGATTGCTTACCTAATAGGAAAAGCTCCTATCTCCATGTCTTGACACAAAGTAGTTAGTCATTGTTCATAAAGAGGCTTGGTGAAGACATGAATAACTTGATTATATGTCCCAATGTATTCTAGCTTATATGTCCAAGTTGAATGTGTTCTCATATGAAATGATGTCTAATTTCTATGTGTTTTGTATGAGAATGTTGAATAGAGTTCTTTATCATGTTTATAGCACTACTATTGTCATAGAAGATAGGTGTAGAATTTGATTGAATCCCTAGATCCTTGAGGGTTTTCTTCATCCATATAATTTTTTCGCAACAACTTTAGGCTGAAATATATTCTACTTCTACCATAGAAAGTGATGTAGATATTTTCTTCTTTGTTGCTCAAGACATGAGACTTTTTCCTAGAAAGAAGCAATTTCCACTTGTGCTCTGATGATCATTTGTATAACCTAGCTAAACTACATCACAATACCTAGTAAGATCAAGTGAGGAGTCCTTTGAATACTAAATTCCCTAGTTAGTAGCACCATTTAAATAATGAAAAATTCATTTAACATCTTTTAAATATGATTCTTTGGGATTAGCTTGATACCTAGCATAAATTCCAACACTTAAGACTATAGCAAACCTACTAGCAGTTAAGTAAAGTAAACTACCAAGCATACCTCTATAGAGCTTGAGATCAATAGAGTTTTCTTGATCATCTTTGGTAAGTTTGAAGTTTGTAGCCATAGGTGTAGTTTTTTCCTTTTTATATGCTAATTTGAATCTATGTAAAAGATCTTTGATGTACTTAGTTTGACAAATGAAGGTTTTACCTTTCGTTTGATCGATATGAAAGCCAAGAAAATTATTGAGTTCTCCCATCATGCTCATTTTAAACTTTGTTTGCATAAGATCTAATAATATCATCAATATAAATTTGCACAATAAGTAAATATTTACCTTGACCTTTAAGAAATAAGGTAACATCTTTCCTATTTCTTTTGAAACCATTGCATATGTGATTATGTGAGAGTCTATCATACCAAGCTTTAGGAGATTATTTGAGCCCATAGAAAGTCTTCTTAAGTTTAAAAACATAATCTAGATTAATGAAATCTACAAATCCTTTAGGTTTCCCAACATAAACTTTCTCTTGCATAGTCCCATTCAAAAAGGCACTCTTCACATCCTTTTGATAAACTTGATGTTTTTCACACTTGCATAAGCTAAAAGTAGTTTGATAGATTCAAGTCTGGCCATAGGAGCAAAAGTTTTATCAAGATATATTCCCTCTTGCAGACTATATCCTTTGGCAACTAATCTATCTTTGTTCTTAATAATGTTGTCATTTTCATTTGTTATATTCCTAAAAACTCATTTTGTTCCAATAATTTATTTTTGATCATGTTTAAAAGTTAATTTCCACACATCATTTCTAGTGAATTGATTTAGTTTCTCTTGCATGGCTAAAATCCATCCTTCCAACATTTCTACCTCTTTAAAATTATTCAATTCAAGTTGTGAAAGATAGGTAGCATAAGCACTTTGGATTCCATCTTTTACTTGTTCAAAAACATCATTGAGAGAATGTGATCTATAGAGTCTAGGAATTTTGGGTTAGGTTGAAAAAATAATCTCATGCTCACTTCATATTTCAAAATCTTTATTAGTTTGTAATTGGAAAGTGCTAGATACCTTTTGGATAGAAACTTTTTCTTTAGTAGATTATGGAGTAGAATCATCACTATCATCTATTTTAACATTTATAGTTTCCTACATAGTATTTTTTTCTTTTGTTGAAAACTCTATAAGCCCTACTAATAGTTGAATATCCTAGAAAAATTCCACCATTGGTTTTGAAATCAAATTTTTTCAAAGCATATTTGTCATTAAAAATATAGCATTTTGAGCCAAAGACATTAAAATAACCAATAGATGGCTTTCTACTAGTTCATAATTCATAAGAATTTTTATAGCAAATCTTCTTACTAGAACTCTATTGAAGACATACCAAGTAGTGTTGATTGCTTCAGTCCAAAAGTAATATGGAAGGTTTTTATCATTCAAAATAGTTCTCCCTATTTCATTCATTATTTTGTTTTTTCCTTTTCACAACACCATTTTGTTGCACAGTCCTAGGGATGAAAAATTAACATAGAATGTCATTCATCTAATAATATTGTTCAAATTTAGCATTTTTGAATTCTCCTTCATCCTCACTTCTAATGACCTTGATATCATAACCTTTTTGTTCTGTATCTAATTACAAATTCTCATAAAATGATCAAAAATCTTATCCATGGGTATAAGAAAGTGATCCAAGTGAAGCAAGAGAAATCAACAATAATAGTTAGAAAATATTTTTTCTTTCCCAAACTAAGTATTTGAGAAGGACCAACCAGATTCATGTGAAGCAAATCTAAAGGATAAGAGGTAGAGATGTAATTTTTCTTACCAAACCTTACCCTTGTTTGCTTTCCTTTACGAGAAGCTTCACAAGTGTTCAAGGAGAAATCCTTGAGTTTCAACAATCCTTAAACCATATATTTTGAGACAAGCATTTAAAGAATGTCTTTGTTTATGTGACCTAATTTTCTATGCCACATATGAACATTATTTGTATTTCTAATCAAGAACTTAGATTCAAGGTGAGGTTTATCACCAAAAAAAAGTAGTATAAACATTTGCCTTTCTATTTCCTTTGATAATAACTTTTCCGGATAGAAAATCTTTTACTTTACAAGTATCTTTAAAAAAGGTAATATTAACATTTGAATCACAAAGTTGACTAATACTAAGAATATTATATTTTAGTCCTTCAACAAAAAATACTTGATTGACAATAGGTTGACCCTTACCTTTACCTTCAATGATACCAATAACTTTGATTGGAGCTTCCAAGTTGTCTCCAAAGGTGATGGTTTCACAATTCTATTCTTAAAATTGTACAAGTTGAGATTTTTCTCCTATCATATGTCTTAAACAACCACTATTGATGTACCATGTGATTCTTTTAACAATAAAGAGTGCAACTTGTGTAATCATTCCTTGTTCAAAGCTCTTTTTCTTTTACCTCCAAACTTTCTTTTCCTAAACTGCCCCTTTTCTATGTTGTTTGGAAAAGAAGAGTAGTGTTTTAACCATAAATAACAAGAAACTTGAATATGTCCAATTTTTCCATAGTAGAAACAACTCATGTTTTTAAATTTAGCTAAATTATCAAACTTAGGAGAATATTTCTTTAAATTTGTAGAACCTGATAATGACTCTTTGATCTGTGGATACCTTTGATTTTAAGTTTTCTCTTTAATATGTTTTTGAAAATTTAGCTTTTCATCTAATAATTTCTTGTTAGTCTTGTTAACTTTTGAACCTTAGTCGTTAGCTCTGAGTTTTCTTTCTTGAGATATAAACAATTGGAATTAAGTGTTGCAATTTTTATTTCCTTATCATGCAAAATATCTTTCATTTTAAACATAAATTTTGAAAAGAAATAACCTCATTACAAAGTAGCTCTTACCTTTCTTTTAAAGTAATCTCATCTTCTTTAACTTCACCATAAGATGTTGAGTCATTGATGAATTCTTGAGTTGTTAAGGAAAGACATAAATGATGAGAGTTTTCAAATGCATAACCAGTTTTTACATTTTCATCCCATCTTGTATTGATCTTAGTGGTTCTTATTTCTTTATCAAACTATTCTTTATGTAACCTACAAGTACAAGATCTTTTGGAGGCCATATGGCATCTTCCATTGCATATCCAACATTACACAGAGAAATTATTATGATAAAAAAAGTTACATTGCTTACCTTTTGTCTTACCCTTATGGTAGATGAATTGAATGTAGCTCACCAAGATGAATTTGATGAATCTTATCATTCCACCTCTCTAATTTATGAGGTTGAATCCATCTAACATTAGTGGCTTGATAAAATAAGCACCCTTCATCATTCACTCTTTAGATGTTAAGCTTCAAATTCAAGAGTACCAGGCTCTATTACCACTTGAGGACTAAGAACTTAGAAGGGGGATTGAACAAGTTCCTTAATTTGAAAGATCAAGACATCAAAAACTGCACTCAAATTTATGTGGTTTTCCAACTTGGATACTTTCACACTTGAAAGATAGAATCCTTGCACACCTCCAGACTTTGTTCCTTCAAAAATGTGATCTAAAAAGTACCACAACCTTTACAAATTTTGAGCTTTGCAAGGGGTTTTTTTGCATAGAAACTTATCCAACCCCATAAGGTTCCAACAAGCTTAGAATATGGTTTTAAGGATTTCATCACCTTGTAAAGATGTGAGCTCTACATAGAGTTTTTTCTCGCTGGAAACATAATCAACCTTGTAAGGTTCCAACAAGCTCATAAGATACCTTCTCACAAGAAGCACATCATCCCAATAGGGCTATAAGGAAAGAAAAAGAATCAAGGAGGCAATGTAACTAAGCTTTACAGGTTCTCTTCTTTGAATCTCTTACAAAATATAAATTACAAGAGATAGAAAGTTGAAGGACTAATCACATTACAAAATATAATTAATGATGAAATAATTATTTTAACAATGCTTGGATTTTTCACAAGGATTTAATTCTATTTTATAGCCTTTTTGTTCCCAAATAATGCTAAGAATTCATGCAACGTCTAGAAAACAACTAGTTGGAGTGTCCTATTCAAGCTTGGAACATCTCTCTAAAAACTGGCCACTTGTAGGTGGGACATCCCACTAAAAATTGGGACCTCTTGCTTAGGATGTCTTAGCTAGGACATCTCATCAGTAATTGGAACACCTACTAATTTTTTAGAACATCTAGCCTAACATGGAGTCTTCATCTATGGGATGTCTGCTAATCTTTAAGAACATCTAGGCAGATACCAAAACATATTGGTTTGGCTTGTAGGCTCCATGTATCCTTGTCATCTTGTAATATTTGTTTATTATTAAGACTTCTTGTCATCTTAGATTGTCAACTTAGTTCTTGTATTAGCCTCATCTTGCTCTTTATCCTAATCTCATGCTTTTTTTTATCATCATGATCTAATCTCATGCTCTTAACATCATGATTTTGTCTTTTCCAAGTCATGGAAGATTCCCACAAACATATTCCACATTCTTCATTTTCTAAGGTTTTGACATAGCAAAAGGTCAACATATATAAGAATGAAAATAAAAGTAATTAGTTAAACAAATAGCTATTATAGAGTGTGACATCTTGTCTCTAGATGTCATGGAAAACATCAAATATATGATATATTAGACATTATGTGTACAAAGAAAATATACCAATGTGAAATATAAGTGATATTCAACATTATGTATAAAGGAAATAATAGGAAAAATGTAGAAAAAGAAATAAAAGAATGCTTTATTGATATGGAAAACTATATTCAGATTGTGCTCTGAGAGAGTGTTGCTTGGGGTTTTCTTCCATTAGCATCTATCCCTTAGAGGCAATCGAACATTGCCACCATGGTTAGGCTTATAACTTGGCCAGAAGGGATGGCCAGTCTACTTCCTATCCTACTTCACTCAGCTTCCTGTGACTTGCCTGTATTAGCTTCACCATTCCATGCTGGCACGACCTCTAACCCTGGGTATAAATGCCTTTGGTCAAACCCCCAAAGGTTACCTTAAGAGACACATCTATTATTACAACATGCCCTTTCAAATCTTAGTCACAACTACCCTTTCGTATTTTGTTAAGATAACAGTAACATTCGTTATGAAGTGATCTTCATTAGTTAGTAGCATCATTTGGGAATGGGGATGTGATAATCTACCCCCCTTAGGTTTTGTTCATCCTCGATAAGGTCCACGTTCTCTATCTTTTTCTAGCTCAAATGCTTTCTTTCATGATTTTTTGCTCCAATAATTTGATTTCTCCTTTGAACTTGAAGTTATTTCTTGCTTATTTTGCAAATAAGATATATGTGAGAAAGATTATATGGGAAATTAAATATTACTTTCTTAATACTTACTTCATTTTCCAAGATGATGATAAGAAGTGAATTAAAGATCTACCAACTACCACATTTTTCTTGCCAGGAATATATTTGATTTCAAAATCATATTCTTCTAATAATTCTATCCATCACCTTTGACAAGTATTCAAAATAGTTTATCTTTTCAAATATTTTAAACTTTTGTGATCTATTTTTACTACAAACTTCTTTCTGCAAAGATAATGTCTCTAAACTTTCAGAGCATGAACAATTGCTAGTAATTCTAAATCATGGGTTGAGTAATTTACCTCAGCTCCTCATAATTTACGAGATTCATAACATACCACTTTATCTTCCTATGAAAGAACTACATCGATTCCTATTCCACAGGCATCCGTGAATACTTCCAATGGTATATCTTCATCTGGAATTCTCAAAATAGGTGTTGTTGTAAGTAGCATCTTTAATCTGAGAAAATATTCCTTGCATTTTTCATCAAATTTGAAGTCGTTTTTCCCTTGAAAAAGGTCAATTAATGAGGCTACCAAGGTAGAATAATCTTTAATGAAACGTTGATAAAAACTGGCTAACCCTAAGGAACTTTGAACTATTGTAACATCTTTTAATTCAGGCCAATCCTGAATCACACTAATTTTTGCTGGATCTACTTGCAATCTTTTTTTGGAAACTATATGTCCTAAGTATGAAACTTCTTCCTTAAAGAGTTCACATTTACTCAATTTAGCTTTTAATTGATGTTCTTTAAGAATTTCCATTGTAGTTTTCAAATGTTCGATATGTGCTTCTCTTGAATTAGAATAAACAAGTCTATCATTCATAAATATTATAACAAATTGATCAAGATATTCATAAAAAATATTATTCATTGATTTCATAAATGTTGTAGGTGCATTAGTTAATCCAAATGACATCACAACAAGTTTGTATAATCCATATCTAGTTCTAAAAGCAGTTTTCTAAATATCTTTCTCCTTAATCCTTCTTTGGTGATAACTTGATTTTAAATCAATCTTTGAGAAATAACATGCACTTGTTAGTTGATCAAATAAATCATCAATTCTAGGTAAAGGATACGTATTTTTAATTTCCACTTTATTCAATGCTCTGTAATCGAAGCATAATCTTAGAGTACCATCTTTCTTTTTGACGAATAAAACTGGTGCACCCCAAGGTGATATGCTAGGTCTAATTTTCCCTTCTTCCAATAATTGGTCTAATTGTACTTTTAATTCTCTTAATTTTGAAGTAGAAAATTTATAATGAGCTTTAGAAACAAGTCGTGTACCAGAAAAAATATCAATGGCATGGTCAACAGTTCCTTCTAGAGGTAGTTCTCTAGTTTCACCAAATACTGAATCTTTATATTCTTTAAGTTTATTTGGGATCTCAATACTCAAAAATTTTTGAGGTTGGGTTACTTTAACAATCAACATTGTAGCACCTTTTTTGACTAAACTTTTAGCTTGCTTAATAGTTATTGTATGATTTTTCTTTGTTGTTCCTACCCCCCTTAGAACCTAGACTCTATCAGTGGTTAGGACTTTTAAAATATGAGTTCCAAAGTGGGCAGTAACATCAAATTTTTGTAGGAAAGACATTCCTCGAATTGCATCAACATGACCTAGTTCAAATTCAAAAAATTCATAATGAAGGGCATATTTTGCAAGGTAAAGTTAATTTTTCCATACATGGTATGTTTGCTCACAGTTGTTCCATCTGCTAGTTCTATCTTAATAATTTTCTTGGAAGAGAGACTTAATTTCAATAAATTAATTAACTTTGGAGAAATAAATTTATTGTTGGCACCACTATTAATCAAAAATTTAATTTTTTCTACCTTCAATTGAACCTTCAAAAATCAATAAAGCAAATTTAAACTTTAGCAAACCTAATTTAGTTGATGTAGATATCTTCTTGATGGTTGTGGTAGTGGCTGGAATTTTTCCTTTGTTCATGTTTGGATTTAGTTTTTGATTTCTGATTTGGTTGGTCCTTTGTATTTTTGCTCAAAATTTTAGACAGTCTCATTTAAGATGATGCTCACCACAAAAGAAACATCTAGATCTTGGTCAATTTTTTTTGTTGGTGTCTCTTCTACCATTGCTTGTGGAAGAGTGGTTTGTTAAAAAGTTTCTTGTCAAAGGGTCACTTGTATATGATTCGATTCCTCATAATCCTTAGTAATTCTATATGCTTCATCAATAGTTTGGGGATTATGGGCTCATGTTTGGGGACGTAATTGAGCATGTATTCCTCCAATGAATTTTGAAGCTAATTCTCCCTCATCTTGGTGACTTACATACCGAGAAAAATCCAAAAATTCTTTGTAGTAATCACCTATGGATCATTTTCCCAACCTTAAGGAATCAAATTTCATTTTATGCTCTTTGAGAAAAGAATTGGGGACAAATTTCTATTTAAAATCTTGACAAAAATTAAGCCAATTTGTAATCAAACCTTGAGATCTCAGCCCATTCCACCATTGATGAGTGGTGAGGTACCCCTACACTTAGCCATACGAATACGAGTGTTACACGCGCGATCCTGTTGAACTCCGCAAACTAAGTGCCTACATGCCTTATGGAACACCTATGGTTAATCAATCATTGTCCTCCCAAGCTTACTTGTATTTGTCACAGTTGTATGGTTAAGTAAGCTTGAGGCATGTGATTTTTATATCTTTTATGTTTTTATCACCTATGCTCACAAGGGAAAGGGTGAAGAGACTAAGTAACTAACTTTAACTAACTAAGCCTTAATTACCCTAGCATCAGTATCCGTTCCCACTTGCCATTTCACACCCTGAACTAATGCAACGCTGTTGGGATTACTAAACGCTATTCATTACTAGGATTACCAAGCATAATGCACATGCTTGAAGCAGTCGTATTGAATGCACTTAAAACATTTAACATTAATTAAGTCCTATTTAAATTAGTTCATATACTGCAAGGTTTATCCAAAATTTCATCTTTATTGTCGTACACAATTGTGTGCTCAGGTATAGAATTGCTCAAATAAAGATCCGTTCACTTTGGGACTCCTACTGTGGGCACATGGAAATTATTCTAACTCTAGAATGGAAAAATGACCAGAGTTTGGCTAAGGTCTAGATCTAGATGAAGAAATAAGGGAGAGCCACCTCTTATTTATAGAACTAGCAGTGGGCTACAATATCGCATACGTAATATTACGGCCCATGCGATATCGCATCCCATCATACCCCCATGACTGAATAAAAACTCGTCCTTGAGTTCCTTACAAAATATTGGGAAGGTATGGGATTATTAACTTGAATGGAACTAATAGTGAATGGGATGACATGGGAATAGATCATCATTACAAAACATGAAAAAACTAGTGTTCACAAAAACAAGAGTGAACACTTTATACATTTGACATCAGGCCTTATTTGGCAGCTGAGAGAGAAGAGAGAAGAAAGAAGAAGTCTGCTGCTGCCAACACCAAGATTGCGCCTTTCGTTGACCATCTGTAAGCGTGCCATTAATCTTGTTCCTTGCATAACTTCTTCAGCACCGATCCATTCAAAGTGTTCTCTCCAAGTACAATCCATTGTTGTATGATTGCCATCTACACACACAACACAATCTTATATTAGCAAGGGTAAATGAATCACAATGCAGTTGATATCTTACTTCGGTAAAAGGTCCATTAGCTGAGTTGTCGTATGGCTGATTGCGGATTTTGGAGATATAATATCGATGTCTACCCGAGGTGTAGGGGTTAGGAGAAAATTGAAAAAATTTGACCAAGACCCCATGACTGAGAGCAAACCTCTAGGAGTGATAGAATGGAAAAAGATAAGGAATAATAAAGATGAATAAAAAGAGACAATGGTCATGCCGATGAAATGGATGTCAAGATGGAAATGAACAAAATAAGGTTGATTGCAAAAATGTTTAAGTGAAAGAAATTAACTGATGCATCAAAGAGGAATGCCTGTGGGTCCTTCCCAAAGCAGGCTCATGCCCTTGATGCCCTAACATTTCCACATTTAAATAGTCCGTAGGCTCTGGAAATTTCATTTGAAAACAAAAGTTAAATTCTTAACCACAAGAATTCACCAAAAAGAAAACAATGCATCAACCAAAATATACACTAATGATACAACCGGCAATGAGGTGAACAATGGAGAAAGAATGATGGAAAGAAGAGGATGGAATGGAATCTCAAGAACAAGGTGGTGTACAACCCCTTGTGTATTTAATGATTAATGTGACTTAGTAGATCCCATTCCAAATCTGGCCTTAAACAAACCACATTCAGTGACTTCGCATTAATACATTCGGCCCATCCATCCACTTGAAGTAACAAGAATGCATCATTCAAAGAGCCACCACCATTCCGACGAAAAAAGGGAGGAAAAAGTAGGAAGCGAGCAAGGGCCTTAGTTAGAGGAAACATGTTTTTAGTTCCATAACTAGTGCTTGTAGCCTAGATGATTATTTCGTCTAAGGGGTGTGCTTTGAATCCTCAGTATTTTTTTTTTGCGTGAGAACCACACCATGCAAAGGCTTATTATTTTTATTTTGATTGGCTCAGCTTCCCTATAATGCATTAATATTAGAATGGTAAGAAAAAATCAAGAAGAAAACATTCAAGCACCTAAGAGAATGGCTAGCACAAATGCATCAAGTTCCCTTGAAGCCACACCATTTTTAATCCTTGAGTCCTTCCTTAGTTTGAGAAATGCCCAGTCACCAATTCATTGATAGTTCTTATTATTGAGAAAAGGACTATACAGTTCCAAGCCAAGAGAGACCATAGAATTCTATGGATGTATGGATGGAGTGGACTCATTACCTGCTATATCAAAAGAACCATACCTTAGTATTAACATCATAACTTAAAGGTAACAACCAAACATTAGCAACCAATAGAATACAGTTCATACCATCATTAAGAGCACTTATTGCGTGACAAACTTAACAAAATGGATAAGACACACACATACACACACAAATAAAAGAAAAAGTATAAACGATGTTGTAAAACAAAAACAAGAAAAGTTAAAGAAATTTGTAAAAAAAATATGTATAAAACAAAAACTTAAAAGAGCTAAGGGCCTCAAATGATCAGCATAGGTGGCCATCTCCCCCATGAATGAATTGAAAGGGAGAGATATAAAATAATGAGTGCTTATTTGAATTTTTTAGAAGTGTCCAACTTCTCCCAATTGATGTTTTTAGATTAAGGGTTGGAAGTTGGCGATGCTCATACTCCAATGTATCTATGCTTTTGTTGTGGTTGCAACTTGTTCTCCCAGTTAGTTCCATGCATATTGATGGGTTGCTCTCTTGATTAGTTGTCAACCATTGGGTGTTCTCTTGTTGTGTGGTTGCTACATACAGGCACTTTTGTATGTTAACTTCTTGAGCACACCGATTGCATGCAGGAGATGCTGAGCATTCCTCCATGTCATCACCCTCTATATCATTGTATGTGATGCATGGAACTTTCTTCTTCTCGATATTTCCATAAATATTTTCCTTAGATATTTCTAGGGAAAGATTGTAGATTCCTAGGCATGTGTTTATGGTACTGAGCCATGCCCTCTCCATTATAATTGGGAAGTCTTCTTTATTATTGTTGACTTCTATCAGTAGGAAATCAGCTGGGTATGACCAACCACACACAGTGGTAACAATGTCCTCCACAAATCCCAAAGGGACAGTGATGGACTGGTCAGCCAGCTCTAATTGAATATTGCTTTTCTTAAGTGGGGTAGGTTCTAGGCTTTATACATTTCTTATGCTATGAAGTTGACTTCGAAACCTGAGTCAAGAAGATCCTTACATGTTTCATTCCCAACGACTTGGAGGTAGATTAAGGGACTTCTGGGATCAGAGAGTTTCCTAGGAAGGTGGCCCACCTTTATCCAGTCAGTGACAGTATGTGTTAACATAACCGTGTGCGTTGATCTCTGTTGTTGGTTTGAAGGGAGCTCCAAAGCCTTATTTGATGGAGGAGCATTTAGAGGTTCAATCGTTTGTGGTTGTGAGAGCTTGTTTGGGATTTTGGTTCTGAATAAAGGTCTTCTCTTTGTATGGTTGTCAAAACCAGCAACAGGTTGAAGGTTTATAGCTCTTGTAGTAGTGCATTGCTGCGGTTGAGTGGGGAGTTCCCCTTGCATCGTTGGAGCAGGTGGTAGTGGAACTATCGGTGTAAGAGATGCAAATGGATTTAGAGGATGGTATGCACGTGGGGTGTCCCTTCCAGAAGAGGGAGTCTTAAAATACTCTTGAACTTGATAGTGACATTGTGAGGTTATGTGACCCATAGAGTCACTTGGAGAAATCAGCTGCTGCACGTAATAGCCATATGGATCTAGTTTCTGGTAAGGGTATTGTTGCCTAGGCAGTGGCATCCCCCATGACTATGGGTATTGCCACTGTTGGTGTTGCTTGATAGGTTGTGGCAGAGTCCCACTTGAATAATATGTTAAGGGTTGGTGGAACTGCCTTGGGTTACCTTGGGGATAAGGTAACCTTTAGGGTGTTTTCCGTTTGTTAAGTCTTGGGTTGAGTGCATACACCCCAGACTCTTGCAGATGTGAGATTATTGGGCAACATCCCTTAGGATGGTCATATTGGTAGAACATCCACTATCATTGTCTGTATCAGAATCCACAACCTCATCGGCGATAGTCATTTTTCCCTTACCCTTGTTACGTGCATGGTCTAAGTCTCTCCTCTTTTTCTTATCATGGTCACTACTTTGCTCCTTAGACTCCTCTATGATTTTAAAATAGTTTCAAATCTACTATTTAAGGAGTCTCACATTTGATCTACTTTAGCCAACACTTTAGTTGTTAGCTTTTGAAGTGGCAAGGTTTTTCTATTCAACAACTCCTCGAGTGGTGACTCATCCTCTTCCTCACATAATCTTACTCCCCTCTTTCGGAGGGAAGGATCACGGTTATACTCTTCCATGCTTTCTCTTTTTCACAGCTCTCCTTCTTCTTTAGCTACTTGCTCCAACAATCTATGAACTTCATGGGATCTAAGTTCAAATAATCTCCCTTGGGCATATGTTCCAAGATTTCTCCTAGTTTCATGTCTTAGAACCCATCTACGAGGTGGCGGAGTTGATCCCGTTGTGCATAACCATGGCCCGGGCAATGATGTAGTAGTGCATAATATCGGTCCATGGCAGCATCCAAGGGTTTGTGATTACCTTACTTCCATCCTTAGATCTGTTTCTACAAGTTGGACACTTGGGAGTACATTTGATATTTATCATTAAACAGTTCTAGCATCATACTCCATCTCCTAATGGTTTCTGGTTCTAAGGACCGGTACTAGCTCTCTGCTTCTTTTATGAGTGTCCTTGGGAACAACTTTAATTTTTGCCACTCATTTTCAATATTCTACAAGGCATAGGCATTGTGAAATGCTTGTAATTGATTCTGCGGATCAGCGTTGTATCCCCTCTCAAATCGTGGGATATTATTCATGTCTAGCCTCTTGATCCGGCTATCTTTTTGGTGCCTTGTAGGTATTCTAACAACCTNTGTGAAATGCTTGTAAGTGATTCTGCGGATCAGCGTTGTATCCCCTCTCAAATCGTGGGATATTATTCATGTCTAGCCTCTTGATCCGGCTATCTTTTTGGTGCCTTGTAGGTATTCTAACAACCTCCGTAATTTCTAACATACTTTGGGTGGCAAGTAGGGGTTCATCATTGTCATTTCTTTCATGGAATCTATGATGCCTACGCGGTTCCCTACTTTCCCTTCTTCCATGCGTAGATTCTCTCGAATTCCCTCGTCCTCGCTCTCGACTCTCTCGTCGAGGGTTCTCATCTTGCTTACCCTTATGCTCATAGTTGTGCTCTTTGTGACTACGTCCTGATGTGGAAGGAGAGGGTGAACAATACGATAAAGGGGAAGATGAAGGAGAACCATCACCATGATGATGTTTCCTACCTTCCCTTCGATGATCCCAACCCCGATCGTGATGAAAATAAGAATGCTCGCCCTTATCTTGTGTTTGTGTTCCCTCATTAAACACTTGGTCTTCGTGGGTATCAAAACCAGGGTTGTGTATCATAGAGGAAAGGTTCTTATACACCACCTACTCACTATCGTTAGGAGGGGGAACATCATTTTTTGGGGAACCTATTGAGATAGGTTCACCACCCTTAATTTCTCTTATGACAGGCGAAGCATTGTAGGGTCCTTTGCCCTTCAATGATGTATGGTAACTCTCCTACCGTGCATCCCATTGACATTGTGCTACTGTGGGATGGTAATCCCTTATGTCATAATCACATACAATGTATTTAGCATATATCTGTATCTTATCTATCTATGCAAGAGCACGAGGAGCATGTTAGGGACTGCCCGATCTAGGGGTAACACTATGTTACCTTACAAGTCTCACCAACGCAGTTGTTCATCCTGATGAAGGATAAAGGTAAAATCAGGTACATACTCATCGTGATGAGTATATACTACCCAATACTGTTGAGGAATTGGTGGTTCTTAGTTATGTATGTTGTGCCGCCAACTGTCTCTTATGTGATCCCTAGGTGGTGAAGTGCTTTTATGAGAAGAAGAAGACATTGTTATCTTGTCGGTGTGCTATTGACCGTTGTTTAAATTTTCTTCTGATTAACCCTAAGGGTTCGTTTAAGCTTCCCAACGATGTGGATGATTTCATATGTTCTACTTAGCACACAAACAACTTAGTCCTCGGCAACGGTGCCAATGATGAGTGGCGAGGTACCCCTACACTCAACCATACGAATACGAGCATTACACGAGCGATCCGGTCGAACTTCGTAGACTAAGTGCCTACACACCTTATGGAACACCTAAGGTTAATCAATTGTTGTCCTCCCAAGCTTACTTGTATTTGTCATGGTTGTATGGTTAAGTAAGCTTGAGGCATGTGATTTTTATATCTTTTATGTTTTTATCGCCTATGCTAATGAGGGAAAGGGTGAAGAGACTAAGTAACTAACTTTAACTAACTAAGCCTTAATTACCCTAGCATCAATATTTGTTCCCACTTGCCGTTTCACACCTTGAACCAATGCAATGCTGCTGGGATTACCAAACACTATTCATTACTAGGATTACCAAGCATAACGCACATGCTCAAAGTGATCGTACTGAATGCACTCAACTAGGAGTTAAGGGTTGAGAGAGATTTAATTAACTAATAAAGCATTTAAACATTTAACATTAATTAAGTCCTATTTAGCTTAGTTTATATATTGCAAGATTTATCCAAAAGTTCATCTTTATTGTCATACACAATTGTGTGCTCAGGTATAGAATTGCTTGAATAAAGATCCGTTCACTTTAGGACTCCTACTATGGGCACATGGAAATTATTCTAACTCTAGAATGGAAAAATGGCAAGAGTTTGGCTAAGGTCTAGATCTAGATGGAGAAACAAGGGAGAGTCTCCTCTTATTTATAGAATTGGCGGTGGGCTGCGATATCAAATACGCGATATCGCAGGGAAAGGCATAATATCACGGCCCATGTGATATCACGTACGCAATATCACATCCCATCAACCATGTTGCTACAACTACTCTTAAATACAAGGAGATAACTTCTAGATGTTCATGGCTTAACAATTCAACATATCAAAGTAAATTTTCATTATATCATGCTAATCCTTTGCCTTAGCACTAGATCTAGGGGCTGCATCATAATGATCTAATTTTACTTTCTTAGCATGAACTTGTGTTAATGATTCTCTAGATGGATTAAGCCAGTTCCCATATCCTTCACCCTCGATTTCAGTTCTATGATCTACAAGATGGATTTTAGTATCCTATCCACTAATAGGTGGAGGTTGTGTTTGTTATGGTAGTGATTTCATAACAAACACATCTTCTTGATAGATGAACCTTTAGAATTAGTGCCAGGGCTAGGTGATTTTTCCAAATCTTAACTATTCTTTCTTTTCCATCACTTGAAGTTCTCAAATTTCAAAAATCATATTTTTAAAACTTTATTCAAATTTTTGTAGCAATGTAAACTTCACTTTTTTGTAAAAGATTGCACAACCATCCATGTTGTAATTCCTACAATATGCTAATCTATACAGCTCAAAAGAAGAACTTCCACAAGAACCTTTTTGCTTATAAATACCTTTGTATCCCATCTTTTTCAAATATGGTTGGAATTGATATAAAAATTTCCATGGTAAGACTTCTTGTAAGTACAAGACATCAGCATTCAAATCTTGTAATTCTACTAAAATGCATGGGTATCGATATGCATGCCAATCCAAGGCCCATGATGGACATAGTGGATATTTTTTCTCACTCACTAGGGATCTTGCAAGCATGTTGTATGTTGCAAATTTTATTCTCATTCTTGGATTTTCTTCTAAATCAATTTTCTTTATGAGTATCATATTCCTTATTGAAATGAAATTTTAAGTCTCCATGTTGTTTTTCCCTATGTTTTGATTGCATAATGGATTAATATACCCTTTCTTGATGGTTAAAGATTATTCTATTTTTTTAACTAATTCTCCAACTAATTTAACTACACTATCTAATTTTATAATTTTAGTAATATTTAACGACATCATATAATAATATGTAGCTATATTATCTAAT
Source organism: Gnetum montanum (assembly GCA_015680685.1). Taxonomy (NCBI): domain Eukaryota; kingdom Viridiplantae; phylum Streptophyta; class Gnetopsida; order Gnetales; family Gnetaceae; genus Gnetum; species Gnetum montanum. The sequence continues at coordinate 903,454 of MNCI01022307.1, forward strand.
TTTAGTAATATATAATTACATTACCTAATTTTTAGTAATATTTAACTATATTATTTTTTGATGACCTTTCTACCCCGCTTGAGAACACTGACTCCAGTAGTGTAACTAATAACATTCCATAGTAATCTTAAGACTATTTGTAAGTGTCATGTACTAAATCTTAAAGGTTAAAAGGTTAAATTTATAATATCATTGAATTATAGGGTGCCTAGATGATAAATCTAACCTCACCATTGAGTTTAGAAGGGTGAAAAATGTTAGAAATGACTATTCATATGTTGAAAATGAACATCATATGATCAAGTTGTGTGAAAATTAAACTTTTGAGGATCTTGAGGCACTATATTGGGCAAGGAGTAAAAACTAAGTTTTGGGGTTCCCTAGGATGAATTTGACTCTACCATTGAGCTCGAAATATTGAACACTATAGGAAACAACTCTTCATTCGTTGAAAGAGGTTTCCAAAGTCAAAAGTTATGGCTTCTGGAGCCTAAGACCTTTGGTGTGAAAAACAAGACTTCCCGACAAGTCACCCATCCCAGTTCTACTCCAAAGCAAGCATGCTTAATTGTGGAATTTTTATTTCTATTTCTACAACTACACCAAATTCTAATTTTGGTAATTTTTTTTCAAATTTCTAATTTAAACTAATAATTTAATGATGAAAATTTGAATTTCCTGTTAATTAACAAGAATTTCAAATTTTTTCATCAATTGATAGACAATTGAAAATTTTCCATCACATAATAGAGAATTTTTCATTTCATTGTGAATGGCACCAATGGCCACAGTGGCATGCTATTTCAAGGTCCATGCGTTGGCGATGGAGGTGGTAGTGGGTAGTGTTGGAGGCGATGATGGACAGTGCAGGTGGCAGTGATGGATGACATAGGAGGCAATGATGGGTGGCATGGGAGGCAGTGATAGGCGATGCAAGAGGCAGTGATGGGCAGCACTAGAGGTAGTGATGAAATGTGTAGGAGGCAATGATGCAAGCCACAAGAGGGTGAGACGTGGTGCAGTGTAGCATGGTGTGGCAAATAGGCGTGGTGCAGTAGTGTTGCATAGGGCTGTGTAGGCGGCTTGACGTGGCATGAGCGGCATGGGGGTAATGGTGTTGGGATGTCCTTGGGTCCTGCCCAAGGCCTAGTTCTCAATGGTTGTGGCTAACTTGCAGTGGCAGCACTAGGACTCTAACTTGGACCTTCTCATTTGTCTCTCTAGCGTTAATGTGTCTACGCCACGTGCCATCGTCAACGAGGCCACCTACGACACATGACATGTGTAGGTGCTATGCTCCATTGATGGTGATGCTGCCGAATTCTACTACTACATGCCCAACATCAATGTTGGGGGGGGGGGGGGGGGGGGGTGGATAGGCCTTGTCAGCAGTAAGGACACCACCATCAAGCACTCCATCCACAACACCTACATGGCAACCATCTGGCACACCCAATGGTTCATCTACATTGAGAACCATTATTTCCTTGGTAACTACTTTAGGTGGGCCTTGAAGCCAGGCATGGACCTTGGTGACATTGATGCTTTACAACTTATTCTGAAGGAGCTATTATTGAAGATTGTGAGCAAGATTGAGGCTAGTGAGTGCTTGTACGTCTACATGGTGGTGCCAATGTGGCCAGAGGACCCACTAGCTAGTGCCTCCATGCAGGCCATCCTCTATTGGTAGCTCTGCACCATGTGAAAAATGTATGAAGATGCAACCAACGTGGTATCAGCCAAGGGTATGAGCCATATGTAGTCCACAGATTATCTCACGTTCTTCTACGTATGCAACCACAAGGCATCAATGTTAGTGGAGTTCTAACCAGTGCATATGTTGGACACCAGCAGGGACTACTGGTTTATGCAAGAGCAACGAAGATTCATGATCTACATGCATGACCAGATGATGATCATTGATAATGAGTACATCATCATGAGATCTTCTAAGATCAACCAATGGTTCATGGATGGTGACCATGATTCCAAGATTGCCATGGGTGCACAAACTTGTCCATGGCCTGTAAATTTTCTTTTTGTTAATTAAAATAGTGGGGGATGAGTTTGAACCCATGACCTCCCATTCAAAATTAAAGTTTTCTTTTTTTTTTCTAAATTAAAATTATGGGGGCCTAGGTTTGAACCCATGACCTCCTATTTAAAATTGATTTTTTTTATAAAATTATTATTTTATTCCATCTAGTGGTTGACATGGTGATTTAACTTATGACAAGGTAAGGGTTTGGTATGGGTAAATGGAGATTCCAGGTTGATTCTCAACCCTAAAGTTTTGACCTTTTTTTTGTTCAAATAATAATTTAATAATTTAATATTATTTTAATGCATGTATAACGAGAAACTTTAAAGATCAATATCTCCCTAATCGTAAGGCCGATTGAGACGAAATTTGTACTGTTAGAATCATCTTGATGAGTATTACGCATTGGACATAGTTTTAGGGCTTAAAATGAAGTTGATTTTTTTAAGATTTAAAAGGACAAAAATAGCCTATTTTGTTGAACTGACATTTCTAAGCTGATATATGGCAACTTGGAATCTTCTAGATTACTTGGATAGTAAATTTCAAAAAAACAAGATCAATTCAGGTTATGGTTAATAACTTTCTTGAAAAAAATCTAACAATGATCCTAATTGATGAATAATTATAATATTAAGATGGGTAAAAGTTACCTAGACCACTGTATCATTATCTTACCAACATCTCTTATAATTGATGAATTTTGATGAGGTGTGATCAAATCTTCATCAATTAATGATATCAATGAAAGAAATTTTGTTGGTTGTTGGGATCTAGATGCCTGATCCATTGTTCATGAAGTTAATGGAAAGGTATCTTCTGACTTGCATCACAAATATATGGTACATCTGATGATGATCAATGACTTTCCATGTGTTGTGGCTTCAAGGTTCATCATCAAGTTCGTGCTATAATTTAGCCCATGGTTTTGAATGGTCTTTGGGTTGTGGTTTGCTCTAATACCAATTGTGATATCTCATCCCAAGATGTCATGGCAAACATCAAATATATGATATATTAGACATTATGCGTACAAAGAAAATATACCAATGTGAAATATAAGTGATATTCAACATTATGTATAAAGGAAATAATAGGAAAAATGTAGAAAAAGAAAGAAAAGAATGCTTTATTGATATGGAAAAGTGTATCCAGATTGTACTCTAAGAGAGTGTTCCTTGGGGTTTTCTTCCTTTAACATCTATCCCTTAGAGGCAATCCAACACTACCACCATGGTTAGGCTTATAACCCAGCTAGAAGGGATGGCTAGTTCACTTCCTATCCTGCTTCACCTGACTTCCTGTGACTTGCCTATACCGGCTTTGCCACCACATGACTTGCCTGTATTGGCTCCGCCATTCCATGCTAGCACAACCTCTAACACCAGGTATAAATGCCTTTGGCAAAACCCCCAAAGGTTACCTCAAGAGACACATCCGTTATTACAACATGCCCTTTTAGATCTTAATCACAACTACCCTTTCAGGTCTTGTTAAGATAACAATAACATTTGTTATGAAGAGACACCATATTCATTAGTTAACAACATCATTTGGGAATGGGGATGTGACATAGAGAGTCATATAACTATTAGAAGTAGAGATGTGATGATACAATAAAAATAATGAGGATTCTAAACTCTAATAATAAAGATATTATAATCTTGCATGAAGACATGCAAACATAGAAGATATCACACATACCAAAGTAGCCATAAGTGTAAAGCTAAAAGAAGGTTGACAAAGACAAAAAGATATCTAAAAGAGATTCCATATAAAGAATGTTTAAAAAATATTTATTTGTAGATGTACGAATAGAAGGAATCTCAATTCATAGACATATGTATTGACTGAAAATATTATTATCTAATATTAAAATATGTTATATTGTATATTGTACATTAATATGCTAATTTTCTTAGTAACTTTCCTTATATTAAGATCATACCACAATTGCAAATTACTTAGCAATCTAGTTTTGAAGTTTTAGTTTTAAAACCCATTTTCCTTTTACTATGAGTGGATTCATTTCAATTCTTTCTTAACTTAACAACTAAAAAAATACCAAGAAACCTTAATATAGTCATCTATGTTAGATTTTTGAATTTCTGTATAAAGAAATCTTTGATTTAGATTTTTTAGGAATAATAATAATTATCTTTTAATAAATGGTGCCTTCAAACTAAAGCTCTTTTAACATAGCCATTTTAAATATAATATCATTTATTCTTCCAAACATGAAGTAGATTTTTTTATTTTTCTTCATCGTAAGGAAATTAATCTTTGCTCTTAAAGTTACTAATTTTAATCACTTGACATTATTATCACTTTTGTAAATTATTTGTAGGTGATTCCAAATCTTCTTAACTACAAGAGCTTTGCCATGGAAATGACCAAATGTACCATAAATGCTGATGATGTGTGCATTTATATAGATTTATGAAGGATTAGTGTCAATGCATATATGCTAATGCATCCAAGGATGCATCAATGGGGATGTGTTGACGAGCATGTGTCAATGTAGCTAGCTAAATTAGAATTCATCATATATGTTGAAACATTGTATATTGATTAGCTACAATATCACATATGCTATAACATAGATACTATGTTACATCTACCTCAACACATCTCAGTTGGCTACTACATCCTAAATACTATATTTTATATGTTGTATCATAGATGCTACATCACATCTGTAACTTAGTTACATTGACCTCATCAATGTAGCCTCATGGACATAATGTCTTTATTTGGATATAAATATGCAAGCATCCACTTTGTATTTAGCACCATTTGGTTAATAGTTTAGTTAAATTTTTGTAATTTTATTCTGTAATCTTAGCAAATAGTCAGTGAGTGCCTGTAGCTTGGATTTGAATTAAATGCACATGAACACTTATGATTCCTATTGTTGAGTGTAGGGGACACTTGCCACTTATCAAGAATTAAATGGTATGAAAATAAAATTCATATGGTTAATGGGACTGAGAAGACCAACAATTTGCTACTCAGCTTTATAAAAAATCAATAGAAGATTAAATACTTAACAAAATATGGAAATTTAGAATATTTTTTTAGATTAGGTATTAAAATATGATGCTCATGTACAAAAAAGAAACATTTCATAGTTATATATAAATGACCCAATATATAGGGTTTACTACACCATTAAAGCATTACCTAGTTTAATAACTAGAAAAAAAATGAGAATAGTACTTGGCATGAATGACTTGAATATTATGTTTTGCATCACATTATTAGTTATAAAACTAAACTTCAATTATGAGGTAGATAACCCAAAATTTTAATAAACACATATCATGATGTTTGATTATAAACCAAGAATGCGAAGAAGAAACACATATTAAGAATGTGAATAAGGATCATAGATAAATGTAAGTTAATGCATATAAATACTTGATTACAGCCAAGATGAGAAAATTTAGTAGGATGAAATAGGAATATTTTAGTGACATCATTAGAAAATAGCCTAGATAGTTTTGGTAATGTTTTCATCATAAAGCCTCCTCATCTTTTAATTTTTCTTTTCAAGATATATGTTCATTTTATCATCAAATTTGTATAGGAGAAGCAAAGATGTAATATATTCTAAGTATTGAATTGGAAAAGTAATTGAAAAATAGGGAAGCAGATCTAGATCTAAGCATAAGATATGGAAGTTTCATAAAAGCAAATAATCAACAAGGTATAGAAAATATTGATCTAAAATAAAAAAAAGTTGAGCAACAAAAGAAAGAAAAGTTAAAATAAAAATTTGGAAAATAATTAATATTAGATTTATGAAAATCAAATTTTTATGATAGTTTTTTTAGTCTAAGAATAGGTTGAAAATTTAGCTTCTTTAATAGATTTTGCTATCTTGAGTTCTCTACCTAGGTCTATAAAGTCTTATGTATTGGATGATCATAGGATACTAGGATTAAGATCATTAGATGTATTGGACAATGTTTGGCCTTATGTAATGGACTAAAAGCTTAGAGCTTTCTCATCTAAGATGTTAAGACATGAAAACATGGGGATTTTAGAATTAGCATGGACAACTACCTCTTGATCTCTATATTAAAAATGGATCTCTTAATGCAAGATAGAGGGTACAATGTGATGGTAAGCTAACCATAATACACTTAAGATAGCATTAATACTTGAAAATTTTCTAATAATCATTAAAAATTTCTTTGATATAATACAATTACATGTAGAAAAAAGAATCTTAATTTCTCTAATAGTATCTGCTCAAGCATTGCTAAATAAAATTATATTAGAGTTGTAGTTAAAGTATGTAACCTATTTCTCTATTTTAAGGTGTTCAATAATAGCCCATGAAATGACATTGAATATAGTTTTATTATCCATAGAAGTTATATTCTTTTGAGCTTTGGTAAGGATTCTAATTGGAAGAATATGGGTAGAAAGCAATGGTGGTTCCTTAGAAGGAGTTTGGATTGAAGAGTAAGATGGTGATGGAATAGTATAGGAAAAGGTAGGAGTAAAATCAATTGAACATGAAGAAGTGGAAAAGGGTAGATCATGCCTTGGTAAGGACAAAGAGTCCATAGCCTTGGGATGCTAGTATGTAGAAGGGACATCATAGTATGGTTTTAGATGAATCATGAAGCAAGCTCTACACATTGTTTGATGATGATGGTTAGGAACTTAAAGTAAGGGAGCTATTGTCTATGAGAAGATTAATGAAAAAAGGATTTTTATATCTATAAGAGCTTGGTTTTGAGGTTATTTTTGGATTGTTGTAAAGAAAAACCTATTGAATAATGAAATAGACTCAAGAATGGTCATCTTTTAGTTTCAGTTAAAAGGTAGATATTATTTTGGAATTTTCATTTAAGGGATCTTAAAACATCTACATCTATTGATTATTAGATTGTACCAACTTGCTAAAAATAATTTCCTTTTTCTCTACAAGAGCTTATATGTTATTCTTAAGTGCATTACATTTATCGGTTTTATGTTTTGTAAATTTATGGCAATAGTAGAATATATTAGAATTGTATCACTTAGGGACTAGAAAATCATCTTGCACATTTCATGACATGTCTATGACTAAAGTTTGTAACTTCTTGAGTTGGGCCCAAGTCTATTCTAGTAGCTACTTTAGAGTTATGTATCTCTCATTGAGTATCATGTTATATAATTAGGTCTATATCATGGAAAATTAATGATACTTGAATATATCCTTTAGGCATCCTTCTTTGTTGAGTCTAGTCTGACAAAGTTTGTTTTGTATCTACTAATTTTTATCCCATAGTTGCATTACTAGTTAATGCAATTAAGGATCCTTGTGCATATTGACTAATAGGAAAAAATATCTATGTTACAATAGTAATACCAAGATTCGCTAAAATCTAACATGAAATTGAGCCAAGAAACCTCATGGCTAATAAATAGTTTAGGATAATGATTGAAAAAGTAATCAATAATAAACACATAAGTATGATAACTTCGAGCATAGTGTATAATGCTTGGTAATCCCAACAGTGGCCATTTGGTACACCCAGTAATTATTACTTGGTAACCTGGTAGTGTTAATATAAGTTCAAGATGTGTACAGGAAATGGGTACGACTAGCTATGTTAGGATAGTTACTTGTAGAATTGCTAAGTAGTTAAAATAGTTCATTAACAACCATTTATATTTTCACCAATACTTAAGCTAAACACATATAAAACATATAAACATAAATAAATATCATATGCCTTAACTCCCACTTAACCACACCTAAGAACCTACATAAGTGAGAGTTAGGAAGACAATGATCATACATGTAATTTAGTCACAATATTTGTTTATAGGCATACTTAGGAACTAAGTCCATATAATTTGATCATATTGGTAGTGCATACTTGTGATTCATATGGTTGGACGTAGGGACTACTCACTGTTCATCATCGGCATTATTGCTAGGAACGTAGTTTAGCTAAGTGCACTAAGTAGGGAAAAGATAGTAGGGAAAAGATAGTGACATCATACAAAGATATTGTAAGGATCATTCAATGATAAATCATTAAGGAGATAATAACAAGAACACTATTTTTAGCAAAAGCTAACATGGCTTCTTCTCATAAGGATGAATCTCCATCATTTTGTAGAACTAATCAAAGATAAGAGATCCAAAAAATTCTCGACAGCTTTGTGTTATTTATACCCATCCACTCCAAATTTCACTTTTATCCTACATTAGGGTGAGTAACTATGATGGAGGGATATGGAAGATAACATTATGTTGCCTCCTAATCGATAAATTCCTATCATGCTAATGAACAATCTCATTAGGCTAGGCATCACTATACATAATGTAGAGCATGATGTACATGACCACATTTACCAAGATTATCACCCTACCAATGCCCAACAAAAGAAGGATTGGTAGATGGAAGCATGATAAAAGGCCTATAAAGGTAAGAAGGTCCCAACCTAGTTATCCTTGTAGTAGCATAAAGAAGGCAAGGACTTCTTTTTGAGTTAACCCCAATACATAGACTCTTCTCCTTTTTATGATGAGGAGATCCTTAACCAAAGGTTTCAATTAATTATGGACAACTTGGGTGAGGAATAGAATGGTTCTCAAGATCAAAGGTCTTCAAAAGATAATAACTAAAGCTACTTATTCAAAAGTAAGGATAATAATAAGCACAAAGATAAAGAAAAATAAGGTGACTAGGACAAGGACTGAAGAAGAGGAACTAGTAGGTGTTGTTTTGGTGTTGGTTCTCCTTCTTCCTCATCCTCATCATATTCCTCCTCCAACTTTGATAAGAGGAACAAAGGTTGAGATAGAAGAATGAATAACCATGATTAGGATGGAGATGAATAGTAGGATAATGATGATCGCAGATCCTATTGGGATGACCAAGAACACTAGTAAGGATAACAACAAAGGGAAAAGCATCATCATGAAAGAATACATAGCAAGGCTCATCATAGACATCATGGCCATGAAAAGAGCCACCTAATTATCTTGACTATGATGAGCCTATGTTGGCTACCTAAAATATGTTAAACATTTTACAGGTAGTCAGAATTCCAACAAGGCACTTAAAAGATAGTCAAATCAAGAGATTGGACATGAACAATATTCCTAGATTTAAAGGGGATTGTAACTTAATCCAAAAAACCATCTACAAGCCCTTTATAATGCTTATGCCTTACAAAACATTGAAATTGAATGGTAGAAATTGAAACTATTCCCAAAGACATGCATTAAGGAAGCTAAAAGCTAGTACTAGTTCTTATAACTAAAATCTATTTACCGATGGAGTACAATTTTGGAGCTTTTCAATGATAAGTACCAAACCTACTCTAGAGTGCCCAACTTGTAGAGACAGATTTAAGGATGGAAACAAAGAAATCATAAGTCCTAAGATACAGCCTTGGGCAAGTACTATTCTCTTCTACATCGATGCCTAGGCCATGGATACTCCTAATGGAATGAATTGGGCTTAGGAATGAAATAAGAAAAACTCGTGGGGCATATGCCCAAGGGAGACTTTCTAAGCTATAGGTTCATCAAATCCACAAGCTAATAGACCAAGTGGCCAAAGAAGAAGGTGGACTTAAAAAACATGAAAGTGCAAAAGAATACAACTAGGATTCATCCATTCACAAAAGGGAGGTGCATTTCTGTGATATTGAGGAGGAGACATTGTTTAATGAAGAGGTGTAGAGGAAAAACTTGATGATATAAAAATCTATCATTGAAATATTAGATAAGGAAATAGGATGTGGAACTCAAATAAGAAGTTGCAAATATCTCTAAATATTGTAGAGGAATGAAGAGACCGAGGAGGTAGTGGTCAAAAAAGAAAAAAGAAAAAGGATACAGAACATGGATACTATAAGAGCAAGGGTAAAGTTTTAGTAGTATGGGAGGTTGTAGATTCTAAAACAAATTATGATGATTATTGCATTTTCTAATATGAACACCCTAAGGGATGTTGTCCAATGTTGTCACACATAGAAGAATCTGGGATGTACACTTTAAATCATATATTGGCAAAATGGTAACGACCCAAGTGGTTGCCTTATCCACTAGGCAACTATAGGCAGTAGTTCCACCAACAAATGTAGTATCTGAGTGGAGCATCTCCTCAACCTCAGGAGTAGTATTAGTAGTTACAACACCCATAGTCATGGGAAATGCCACCATCATGGAAGTAATATCCTTACAGAGAACCTAATTTTTATGGATACTATGTTCAATAGCTTGTATTCCTATGTGACTCCTCTAGCCATGCTTCCTTTTCTTACCAATACTATCTTCTAGAATACTACAGAGCACTTTCCTCAAGGGGGAGTCTCATTTGTTCTTCCATCCTCCTGAACACCCATCAACTCTTACATCACAACCAATCATACCTTTTCTTCCTAGTCCATCTATGCAGGGTGAAATTCCTACATAACCATAATAAAGAAATGTTGTGAGGATAGTGAATCTATACCTGGATATTCATCCAAGTGGTCCTAAATAAAAGCCTCACAAAATGTCATTCTTCAAAACTAGTAACCCCACAAAACCCCTACAAACACTTGTGGCTACTAACCTTGCCGCCTTCAAACTAAACATCTCTCCAAATCTACACTATCATGTTGACCCATGTGGTCATAGATTGGATAAAGGCTAGGCACCTTTCTAAAAAGGGATATAATCCAAGAAGTCCCCTCATCTACTTACAAATTGTAGGAAATGAACAATGTAAGGCTTTTTTGGATTTAGGTTCTAAATTCAACTTAATTTTCCAAGAAATGTATATGGCTTGGAACCTACCTCTAAAAAGGAGCAACATCATATTAGAGCTGACATATCAGTCTTTGGACTTAGTGGAGGACATTGTGATCACTGTTTGTGGATGATCCTATCCTACTGATTTCTTGGTGATCCATGTGGAAAATTATAAAGGATACTTCCTATCATTATGGGAAGGGAATGGTTAAGCACAATAGATGCTAGGATAGGGATTTGAGACATATCCTTGAGAATTTCTAAGGAAAAAAAATTTGTTAAGGTTAAGAAGAAGAAAGTTTCATGCATTGCATATAGTGCCATAGGGTGCCATTACGTGTAGAAATTGTGGACCATCAAAGACACATCAATTCAAGCATGTAATCAGTGTGCTAAAACAACAATGATTAAAAGGCACCTATATGAAATAGTCATAAAACAAGAAGGTATATAATGGCTGATAACAAATAATCAAACTAAATCAACCATATGCATGAAACTAGATGAGAGCCTTACTATCACCCATGTTGAAAGCATGAATAAAATGGAGCAACTCCATAACCAACTCTCTAATACACAAAGTGAAATAAATTGGGGAGATTTAGAGATCCATGATAACTTCAAGTAAATGCTCATTGAACTAAAAGCTCTATCAGTGGGCATGAAATGTGCTTTTCTTAATAAGGTAAGTTGGTAATCATCAATGCCAAACTTGCTCCTACACAAAAGCATAAATATGCCTTTGCCTAATCATATCATGAGCTTACAGGAATAGATTCTCAAATATTCTAGCTTCGTATCTACACAGACTCCTTTATCAAGCCAAAGAGACAACCACAATAATGATGGAACCCTAAGCTCAAGTAGATTATCAAGGAGGAGATTGAGAAACTCCTCAAAGTTGGGTTCATCTATCCAATTATGAATAGTAAATGGATTAGCCTACTTGTTATTGTTCCAAATAAAAAAGACAAATGGAGATTCTACATAGACTTTCAACTATTAAACATGGAAACATACAAAGATCACTTTCCATTGTCATTTTTGAACCAAGTGTTGGACATCATAGCAAGGCATTACTAATATAATTTCTTGGATGATTATAGTGGCTATAACCAAATCTAGATAACCTTGGAGGATCAAGCCAAAACTACATTCACAAGTTCTTGGGGGACTTTTGCATACAGGAAGATGGCCTTTAGCCTATGTAATGACCTTGCTACATTCCAATGATTGGTCCTCAGCATATTTCAATAGAAAATTGTTAATGATGTAGAAGTCTTCATGGATGACTTCTCTACCTATGGGGATAAATTTAAGCAAGCCTTGGACCACCTTGAGTAATTACTTTAAAGATGTGTGAAGACCAATTTGAGGCTCAATTGACAACAAAGCCATTTAATGGTCTAAGAAAGCATTATCTTGGGAAACATTATTTCTAGCAAAGGGATCAAGGTAGACCTAGAAAAAGTATGGGTCATCCAAGGAATCACCAAGCAACCTAAAATGATGAAAGATGTAAGGTCATTCCTTATTCACATAGTTTATTATAGGCACTTCATCGAGCACTTCTAAAAAATCGCTAAATTGTTAGTGGAGCTGACATGTTTCACTTGCAGCTAGGAATGCAAAAGTGCATTGTAATAACTAAAACGAAGCTCATATAAACTCAATTATTTGGATCCCTAACTAGTCTAGGTCATTCCATATCATGACTAATGCATCTAATTATGCTTTTGGGATTGTGCTTATATAGTTGGATGATCAAAAATGTCCCTACCAAATCCATTATATAATTTGAAGCATTGTCAATGTACAATTAAGCTACCCCATCACTAAAAAGGAGCTCATGGTAGTGGTGTATGCGTAGAAAAATTTAGGTACTATGTGCTTAGATATCAAGTTTTCATGCACACAGATCATAGTGCTATTTGGTTCCTCATGAACAAACAAACTATGAGCCCTCATGTCATACAGTGGCTAGTGATTCTTTAAGAGTTTGAACTTACTATGGTAGATCAAAAAGAATACTAAAAATATGGTCGATGACCACTTAGTTCAATTATGTGGAACAACAAAGAGGATGAAGGACCATTATCTAATCAATTTCTAGATGAATTCCTCTTTACCAAAGCTATTGTAGCTCAACATCCCAGAGATTCTAACTAGTATGATCACATCTTCTTCTACTAACTCACTCAGGAGATGCCACATGAATGGGATAGTAGGAAGAAATAATAGTTTCTTCATCAAGCCAAACACTACATGGAAATCAAGGATAACCTCTCTTAGAGTTGTGCTAATGGCCTAGTACAATGGTGTGTACCTGATGTTAAGCAACTTCAAGTTTTCTAGAATGCTCATGAAGGCCCTTGTGGGTTACTATGCTAGGAGGAGAAAGACCACTAAAATCCTCATGGTAAAATATTATTGGGAAAAAAATCTTTAGAGATGTCCTTCAATTCTTCCATTCTTTTGAAAGATACCAAAGAGATGGATGGATGATTACATGAATGGAAGGACCCCAACAATAGATTCAACCACTAGATCCTTTTGATCTTTGGGGAATTAACTTCATGGGACCCATAAACCTTATGCCCAATAGAAAGGCATATCTCATCATTTCTATTAACTATTGCATTAAATAGGCTAAAGTTGCCATTTTCATTAATTGTTCATCCTCTACAACAGCAAGGTTTGTATAAAAAATATGATAAATAGGTTTGGTGTGCCAAGGGCACTAATATCTAATAATGGAACACATTTTACATATGCCACTTTTTGAAAATTGATGCAACACTAGGGGTAGAACACAAACTCACAACTCCATGTTACCCCTAAGCCAATAGTCAAGCCATACTCACTAATAGGAAAATAACTAAGATACTAACATGTATAGTTCGTAAGTATAGGAAGGAATGGAGCACCAAACTTAACGATGCTCTTTGGGCTTATCGATCAACATGAAAACTTACTATTAGTTATTCCCCTTATGAGTTAGTGTATGGAAAACTCCCTACTCTTCCTATTCAAGAAAATCTTCGTACACTTTCAACAGCCTATGAACTCAACATTAATTTTAGTCTAGCCCAAAGAAAATGATTAATGAACTGAAACATGCTAGAAGAAAACCAATTAGTAGCCCTATCCTTGAATGAAGTGCACAAGGCACATAGCAAACAACGTCATGACCTCAAAATAAGAAAAGTTAAATTTTAATTAAGAGAGAAGATTTTCTATTGGAACCTCATGCATGTACCTCAACACATAAAATTTTAAATGTTATGGAACGGAGCTTGTATTATCCATGTAACTTTTTCATCTAAGGCCATGACAATTTACCATCCTTGTAGCTCAGACAAATGATTGCTAGTCAATAGGCAATAAGTAAAATCTTTTTTAGAATCAACAATAACTAGTGACAAGAACATCTTAACTGATTCTTAATAAGTGTATTTTATCTTCCAATAAGTGTATTTCATGCCACTTATTATTGGAAGAAATGCACTTATCTTAATTCAAAGATAACTACTTTGATGAGTGGTGAGATACCCCTAAACTCAACCATACGAATACGAGTGTTTCACGCATGATCCAATCAAACTCTATAGATGAGCTAGTTGTAGTATCTAGATAGTTACTTGTAGGTCACAGTTCGCTATCTTCCCACCTGGACTAGTATTATCTTTGTCATGTATGGTTTATTCCAAAGTGAGGTATATGATGTGTTCCTACACTAATGCTACTCCTGGGTGTGATGGTAAATAATATCAACTAACTAGGAGAGGGAGATAGTGAGAGAGAATCTAAACTAGCCTAAGTGTGATGAGCATCCGTTCCTTAATCATCTGTACACATCTTGGACCTCATGCATGACTAGCACTGGGATTACCAAGTGTAGATCCTAGGTACGCTACTGGGTTACCAAGTAGTCACACTTAATGCTTGTGATTAAGTTGTACTCATTTTGCGTTTAACAAGAGTTTAGGGTAAGAAGAGATATTAACTAAGAAAGCAATAAATAAAAATTAAATAAATAATTAAACTAAGTAAATGCTACAATGATGAAGTAATCTCGATCTTTATTTCTAGTCATGTGCGTGTCCAAGTATGTCACACTCAAATAAGGATGTCGTACAATTACAATCATCACATTGCAGACATGCACTGGGATACTTAAAACTGAACACTTAAAGATAAGAACTAAAAACTTCCTACCAGATCTATCTACCTCTTATTTATAGATGAGGAGATAGGCTACGATATCACATATGCGATATCATGGCCAACGAAATGATAACTCATCATACCCCCATGACTGAATGAAAACTCGTCCTCGAGTTCTAGTGAGAACAAGCTTCATTGATTACACAGTGGATAGGTATGGGATTATTGAAGGGTGAGAATGGTTGCATGTCACAGTGTGGAATCATAACAAAATTGAGACACAACACAAAGAATGCTAAAGAAAATCCTACAACTACAAAATTGATGGAACTCATGTAGTTCCTAGTGGCGGTGGCTCCTCCATGGATGCTTTTCCCTTGTCTTGTGCTCTAGGTCTTGGGACTTGATGGTGTTGAAGTATGGCCTAGAGTTTCTCCTCTTCGGTATGGGGGTCTTGCACCATCCATGCTAATTTTTCGATGTTTGATGGATTCGGCACTTCCCATGGGTAGGGTAGTTGCAGAAACATTTGATTTACCTTGACATACCAATCCGCAAACACCCGTCGTTCCTCCTTATAGGCTCTGGCTTTGTCTTTGTATTCTTGGAAATCTATGAACCACTGAGCCAAGTCTGTTGTGACACATTTTTGTCCTTGGTAGCTTGCTTTAACCTCAATCTCTAAATTTGCAATTTCCAGTTTTTGCAATATCTTCTTGCATTCTGAAAATTCTGTTTCATATTTGCTATAGGTGGTGGATACCTATTGCTTAGGCTCTATTCTCTTGCACCCTACTATTAACATGGCCAGGTTGGCATATCGTAGGTTTGCCAACTCCATGTATTCTGTAAGATCTTGGATCTGTAGGTCCTGATTCTTAACTTCTGCCTAGTGGTCGATTGCATATGTGTCCAATATGGCTTGGCAGTTAGTGTGTTGAGCACTTATAGTGTTGATATGGGCCTTGGACATATGGATCTCCTTTTCAATGATCTATTTGTACATCCCCACTTGGTCTCGGAAGTGCTCCTTGAGCTTTTCACGCCATTTAGCCTCATTTTTCCATGTGCTTATTTCGATAGCCTTCTTCTGGCGAATGGCACGTACCTCCTTCATTGAGAGGGTTCAATTCTTCCTGGCTAAACAGTTCATGTCTTGGTTGACCTGGATGAATTTTTCTCGCAACTGATGGAAATGTTCTTCAAGAACATTCTTTTACTTTTCCACACAGGGCAACCAGAGGTTGTCGGCAACAAGCTGCTTGTTTTCCTTTTGTAAGGCCTTGACTTCCTTGGTATGCACATGAGTTTGCACTTTGCTGCAGAGGCATCCCAAACAGCCTTCTTTTTTTCTTTTGCCATCTTTTTATTCTCTATTAATAGCTTGGTTAGTTGCTTAGTTCAAAAACTGTCGAACTGGTCTGTGGGAATGAATTGAGAGGGATCCTGTTGTGCTGCTTGTAGGGTCACGAGCCTTTCTTGAAATTTTTGCACTTCTACTTTAGCATGCTTGACCCTCATCTCTATTAAAACTAGCTTTCCCTTGGTGGAAATGAGGTCTGATTGAATTTTCGTCACATTCTAAGGGATGTCAAATAGGGACGTCATTACTTGTCCTGTTTGTAGTAATCAATCAAGTACATCCTCATGTTCCGTAGGAGTCACTAAGGTTCCGACCAAAGTTTGAGCATCTAGTGCTCCTATGAGATTTTATGGTGGCACAACAGGTACATTGAACGATTCTTTAATGTGGTCTGCGACCACATTTGTGGCTCCTGCTACATCCTGGTGTTGCATGACCACCACTATGGCCCGTTCACTAGTTTCTAATTGCACTTAGAAAGATGCAGCATTCCCCAAGATCTGTTGTGACCAAGTGCTCTCCCCTCCTTCTGTATGGATGGACACTTCACCCCTTGCATGATCCAAAGAAAATTTGGGTTGTATGTCATCGTCAATGATGCAAAAGAGATTTGCATCATCACGACTTCCCCAACTGACCATCTCAACGATGGCCCTAAGATGGCTCAGCGATGGTTTGTAATCTTGCTGGTTGATCCCGCTGGCCCATGCTAGGCCCTGCTTCTTGTTGTTGGCTAGGTCCCGTGCTTGGAAGTTGGTTGGGCCTTGTAAGTTGAGTTGCTATTGGCCCTGCCATTTATTCCTCTTCTTGTTCTGGTCCCAGCATCTTACTAGTGATTTTCCTTGCAATCAGTGGCTTTAGCAATTCAACATATGAAGCATTTTGGGCCTTTCAGAGGACATCATTAGTGTATCCTCTGATACCAGCATGTCGGCACAACTTCCTGAGAAGGCAAGAAAAAGGCAACGCCATCTTCCTTGTCTTCCGTTCTTCAAATCGCCTCAGGATCTCCATACAATATAGATGAGGTAGGTTAGTATTAACCTTCCCCATCAACACTGCACATCCCATAGCCACATATGTTGAAATCCTTTTTAAGCCCTTACTGGGGAAGAGGTGATACATTCCAATTTTGAAATAGATCCTCTCTTCCGTTGTCAATTCCACAAGCGTCTTATCTTCCTTGCCATATGCCCTTTCCAACCAAACTTGTCGCACATCAAGATCTGAATGGGTAGACAACTAAGCAACCTTAGGCCCTATATTTGGAAGGTTTAATACTTCCAAAATGTCCTAAACAGAGAAGTCAATGGTTACACTACAAATGTTAACTATGATGCCTTGTTCTTTATTGTGCCAAAATTGGTATGTTTCCCCTAAGTACCAGGCACCGCTTTCAGAGAGGATAGGACATAATGGAGACCCTTTGAGGTGGTCCCTAATAGCCTCTGGAGTGAACTTTGTGAAAGATTCAAAATTTAATTCCACAATCACAGCGATGAATGTGGACCTTTCATGGATAGCCTGAACACACTCCTAAGGCAATGTGAGATGTTGTCCCTATTTAGGTGCTGCAACAGCTCCTCCTTCTTGCCTCAATTGTGCAACAACGGGGTCCTCTTGATGGATGCTAAATGATTATTCCTCCTGCTCTACATGTTGTCTGGCAGGATCTTATCTTCCTCCTCTCCTAGGTTGTTTGCTCCCACCTTGAGTAGGACCTTTCTGTTGTTCTCGTTTCGGGGCATCTGCAATCACATGGGGCCAATCATTAGTAAGATTGTTTCTGAAGTTAAGTTATACCTTACTGCTTGCCTTAATGAATGTATTTTATCTCCGTGTGATGTTTCTCGAAAGATTATAATAGTAAGTCCTTTTTCACTTAGGTGGTTTCCAAATTTAGTTTCCCAGTATAACTAAGGGGATGAAATTATTTTGGCACATTTATCCTTAATGTTAGAACTAATTACCCTTGATAATATCCTTCCAACGATGAAAAAATTCAAAAACGTTATACACTCTTCGACGTGTGCCCCTCCCCCATGACTAAGCTGAACCCTCTAGGTTCAAGTAGGTTTAGATAGGATGAAAATCGAAGTACCAACAGGCGAGATATAGGTATAAATGCAAGGGTCATGCAATCATAATTCGTAGAGAAAAAATTTGAAAAACTCCCCTGCTGAATAGTTGAAAATGATGGTAAGTGTTGTAGGGGGGTCACATATATATAGCTTGAGGGGACATGATATCACATATGATACATCACGTATGCGATATCGTGTTAGACGCAATATCCTGTACGTGATATCGTGGCTCTATTGATATTGGGCATAATAAAATATACCGAATTTTTTAAGATTTTCTTGAAATTGACATTGTAAACTTAGGACATTGGGCTATTGTTAAGGGGTTCTAGGGTAATTCAGTTAGTTTTGAAGGCACGAATAATGATATGTGGTGGTAGGGAAGAGAAAAAGGCTATGTAAAGGGTTATAGGAACGTTTGAATTAGAGGGGTAGTAATGAAGGAAAGAACATTTTTGAAGATATGCTAATGGTAATAGATGGTGTGTGAAAGATGTGTTATGAGTGCAAATTACAAAAAATTATGCAAGTGGATCCTCCCCAAAGCAGGTTCCAACCTATAATGCCCTTACGTAACCACACCTTAAAATGTTCATAGGCACTAAAAGGGTTAAATGTAATCCATACCAATTTCACAAAACACACACATGTACATACCACGGGAATGAGATAAGAATTCTACGCTATACGAGACATGAGCTACAATTACATGAACAACAAGATGAGACAGACTATAGTAGGGATTGTAGAGATTGGGACATGAGGTAACTGACCCAGGGCACAATGAATCCTGCATGTAAAGCATGATTAATGTGTCATTAACCTGTCATTCCAAGAACAGGACCAAGTCCATTCCTTTGATTAGTGACACTGCATTATTTCAACCCATGATGAGTGACTATGACAGTACCATAACAACAAGGGGTACGATCACTTGGCATTTTGTTCAAGGGAGGAGTGATTTTTGCTTTTTTGGCATGTTTATTTTTTGTTTTTGTTTGTTTTGTTTTTTTTTCTCTTCTATCTTTATTGTGAATGCTGAATCCAGAGAAGCCACCAACCTTCAGGCATGGGTGCATGTCTTTCCAGTGGGACCCCCTAGAATAGCATTGGATTTTCAAGTGCCTTTTGATTACTCTTACTCCCATTTTGCGTTAGATCTACAAGGATCTTAGTACAACAACATTGCGTGATAACTCTCACAGATGTCACCAAAGAGAATCCATAAGTCCCCTTCATGTCACACCCTAATCATTCCCTCTTGGTCCATCCTTCTTCATTTTGGGTACAATGAGCAAAAAATTAATTTTAAGTTTTAATAATGTCAAGAATATCACTGTACCCTCGAACAGAACCTCTTATTTGTAGAATAGATGAGTGGGTGTAATGGGCTCACTATCCAAATAATTGATCGTTCGAGACACGATAACATAAAACACACCTCAACCAACAAGCCACATGAGTGTCTTATTCATAGATGAGATTACTTATAAAAAGATAAAAATACCAAAAAGACAAAAACATAAAACAAGAAGTTAAAAGATGAAAAACTGGAAAACAAAAATTGTAAAATTAAAGAAAATGAAAATATTTATTAATCCTACTTGTTATTAAAATGGGGGATATCCCCCATAACTAAATGGTTGAGCATGGCGAGGATTAATAAATGAAAGGTGAGGATCCTTGAATGTTGGAAACATTGAAACTTGGTCATACCTACCCCATTGGGGTTCACACAGTTGATTATAGTAAGCGTAGTGGGGAAATTTATAAGATGTGGTTCCCTAGTGAAGAATTGACCCACTATGACACCTGGGACCGTAAGATGGTATGCAAGGATCAGGATGTCGCTCTCCATGGTTGTATTCATTGGGCCATATGGTTGTTGGAGTGTTAATTGGTGGCCCTAATGAAGTGACACGAGGCGTTGGGTTCAAAGAGAAGAATGCACCACAATGTTGGACTTGTGCTAAGTTGGAGAATGCAATGGCCTTGAAACTGTGTTATCCCTTCCTACGGTCATGTCTAAAGAAGGGATGCCTTTGATGTTGAGGAGGTCTCTCACTGCTATTAGCAATAGTAGCACAAGTAGCATTCGTAAGCTATTGCTATGGTGCAGACACTTCAAGAATAGTTGGTGGCGATGTAGAAGGAGAGAAAGGATGAGAACATTAAAATTTAGGAGAAGTGTAAGGTACACAAGGAAGTGGTTGTGTTGAGGACATGGGCTGATAGTACTGAGGAGAATAATAATGCGACGAGATAGAGTATGTTGACCCAGTTTGGAAAACAGGATGTTGGACTAGATAAGCATTTGGATTCGGATGATCTGAAGCGTGTCTCCAGTTTAGGGGTGGCTTCCCCCACAACTGGGATTGTTGCCACTGTGATTGAACACAGTATCTTTGTATGAAATTTGGGTGTAACGTGCTTCCCCAATGCTCAT
>MNCI01022307.1:924675-935878 GCA_015680685.1 Gnetum montanum
CCAACGAGTGTCATAGGAAAGAGCTTGAGTTTTTGCCAATTGTTATCAATGTTGTTCCATGCACAGGCATCGTAGAAGGCTTATAAATGCTGTTGCAAATCTAAGTCATAGCCTCCTAAGAAATTGGGGAAGTTGTTTAAATCAAGCCTGGGTAGGCAGCTCTCTTTACGATGCCTACGAGAGATTCAAACAGCCTCTTGTATTTACGTTAGGCTTGTAGTGGCTAGTAGGGGGTTCATCGTCATTAAGTAAGTTATGCTTTCATGCGTTGGGAAGATGTTGCCATCGTTTATGTTAATAGGAAACCCCCACCTCGGATTGCATACTCCAATCTTCATTGTCAGATAATTCGTTGGTTCTCCAATGAATTGCCTCACTAGATGTGGCATTATCATAGTCTTGTAGGAGATACATGGTTGTGAAATTTTGTGTGAATCTATATGTGACTTTTTATAATTATTTCTTCCTAAAAGATATATTGTTAATTCCTATACAACAACCTTGTATGATATAACTAATCTAGATAACTAGCACCATCCCTGGCAACGGTGCCAATGATGAGTGATGAGGTACCCCTACACTCAACCATACGAATACGAGTGTTTCACGCACAATCCAGTCGAACTCTACAGATGGGCTAGTTGTAGTATCTAGACAGTTACTTGTAGGTCGCAGTTCATTGTCTTCCCACCTGGACTAGTATTAGCTTTGTCACGTATGGTTTAGTTTAGGGTGAGGTGTATGATGTGTTCCTACACTAATGCTACTCCTGGGTGTGATGGTAAATAATATCAACTAATTAGGAGAGGGAGAGAGTGAGAGAGAATATAAACTAGCCTAAGTGCGATGAGCATCTGTTCCTTAATCATCCATACACATCTTGGACCTCGTGCACGACTAGCACTGGGATTACCAAGCGCAGATCCTAGGTACACTACTGGGTTACCAAGTAGTCACACTTAATGCTCATGATTAAGTCGTACTCATTCTGTGTTTAACAGGAGTTTAGGGTAAGAAAAGATATTAACTAAGAAAGTAGTAAATAAAAATTAAATAAATAAATAAACTAAGTAAATGTTGCAATGATGAAGTAATCTCGATCTTTATTTCTGGTCATGTGTGTGTCCATGTACATTACACTCGAATAAGGATGTCGTACAATTACAATCATCACACTGCAGGCATGCACTGGGAGAAAAGGGTTAAGAGAAGGACTACTTAAAATTGAACACTTAAAGCTAAGAACTAAAAACTACCTACCAAATCTGTCTACCTCTTATTTATAGATGAGAAGACAAGCTACAATATCACGTACACGATATTGCAGCCAATGAAATGATAACTCATCATACTTGATCTTAACAATAAGTGTATTTTATCTTTGAATTATGACATTGATTTTCTTATGATATTAGGTAGTGAGCTCACGTCATCTGTCCATTCTAGTCAACTCCATGGAGTTCTTTCATCTTGAAAGCATAAGGTCCTCTTATAATTACAACTTATAAAAGACTTCGTGACCTTGATACGTAACAAACTTAGAACTAATTAAGTGAAATAGATAAGGATGTGGCTTCAAGGGAACTTGCCTCCTTTTGTACCTGACTACCATCTTGAGTTGTATGGGTATTCTCATTGATCCTTCATCATTCCTAATGTCGCTCATTAATAGGAAGAATTTCTTTGCATGGTATGACTCCCATTGAAAAAAAATAAGAAAAGAAACATGGGAATTCACACACATCCTTTAGATAAAATAATGGGTTACAAGCACTAGTTATGAGGCTAGAAAGACATGTTATCCATGCTTAAAGGCGCCCCTCTAACTAACAACATTTCTAACTTCTTGCTTCTCTTTTCTTCTTTCCTTAGAATGGTGGGTGATCTTTGAAACTGATCATGAACTATGGGGGTCAAATGGTGTAAATGTGCTAAGGTAAAGTCACTAGACATGGATTGACTTGATTTTGACTAAAAATGAAACAATATTAGGTCACATTAATCACACGTTCCACAAGGACTTCATGTGATCAAAATGTGAGTCTTCATTACCACTTCCTCCCTCTCTCCCATTGTTCAACTCTTAGCATCCATCACCTCACTACATTCTATCATGGTTAACTAATGTGTCTCTTTTGGTATGTCCTAATTCTTTGATGATCTCTTATGTGGATTTGATTTTTTTATCCATGACCATTAATCATTCTAGGTGCCTACAGACTCCTAGCTATGAAGGCATGTAAGGGTATTAATGGTATGAGTCTGCTATGGGAAGGATCCACTAACTCTTTTGTTTAGTTCCATTAAACTTCCTATTCCTTAGTTAATTTTCATTCAATTCCATTATTTTACCAAAGAAACATCTAGTTTTTCCATCCTTGGCATATGAAATTTTCTTCAAATCTTATTTCCTAAAATAATCGCATGTCCTCTTCCATGATTTTTCATCATTCTAGGCTTTTCTGGCTTTCTTTGGACTCTAATTTCATCTCAAAACTCTTCCCCAACACTTAGTTTTTTTTGTAAAAATTTTTTGCAAATAGCCATGTTAACACATTTCCATTGATGTAGCCTAATGCATCGACACATCCCCATTAACACATCACAAAAAAACCTATAAATACATGCCAACACATAGCAATTCTTCACATTTTCATTCAAATGCAAGGGGAATTTTTGCCATTTTTAGAGCCCAAAAACCTTCAAGCACTAGGTTGACCTTTTGAAATGTCAAAACCTTAATGAAACAGAGAATATAGAATGTTTATGGTGGATGATGATTTTGTAGGACATGAACAAAAAATCCATAATGAGATCTCAAAACTCAAGGAAATGATATCTACAATGAGATTTGAAATGAAGACTACATGCGTAAGATGAGATCATGGATGAAAATGAAGTCTACAAGTCAAATGAAGATACTCCAAGGACTACTAGGAAGGCAAATTAATAGGGAAAAGCCTTGGAAGACAAAGTTTAAAAGTTGAGAAGACATCTTAAAAAAATAGTTGATGTGTATCTCTAATAGTAGATGTCCCACTATAGACATTCCATCTACTAGATAGACATCTCATCTAAATTGAGGTCAATCTTAGTTAGACATCCCAACTTTGAAGTAGATGTCTACACTAGTCATTTGGTAGCCATTTCATGAATTCTAAGGAGTTTTTGAAAACTTCAAAGCTATAAGATGATGTCAAAATCTTGGAAATTAGGCAAGCACTATTCATATATAAGGTCCTCATTGTCTATTCTATGAAATTCTATTATTGTTCCTCATTGAAACATCATTTACTTGATTGTAATTTGTACTAAGATACCAGTACAAGGACTTATAAATTTAGTTACAGTCTTTCCTTGTTCTTTTCTCTCTTTCTTGTAGTCCTGTGGGGTTGATGTGCTTCTTGCAAGAAGGCATATGTATTGAGCTTGTTGGAATCTTGTGGGATTAAGTGATTTTGCAACATTAAAACACTCTGGAGTATAGCTCAATTTTGTATAGGTTGTGAGATCCTTGAAACTGCATTTTGAGCTTATTTGGATCTTGTGGGATTGAGTGGTTTCATAGGAATGAAACACATTGGAGAAGAGCTCAGAGCTTGTACAGGGTGTGGTGATCTTCAAATCATATTTTTTGAAGAAATAAAGTCTAGAGATATGAAAGATTCTACCATCTAAGTATGGACATACCCAAATTGGAAAACCATGTAAAAATTGGTGTGTTCGTGTAACTGGTGTAATTTTAATTGGGAAACTTATTCAACCCCCCTTCTAAGATCTCAATCCACAAGTGGTATCAGAGCTTAGTAATCTCACATAGATAACTCAATGCAAACATGGAAAGGGTAACTAACATCAAATCACCTATAGCTATGAGACTCAATTGGAAAAATAGATTGATATGCTTCATCAATTTCTTCTTAAAGTGTTGTATTTAATTCCTTTGCAACATTAGTAAAGGTAAGTTTCTTATTCCCTTTTCTACATTCAATTAGATATGTAGTAGAAGTGGCCATGTAGCCTCCAGAAGAGATTATAACTACAAGAAAAGAAGTCCAAATAATCATAGATGTCATCATAAAGAAGATGAAAACTCCAAAAAAGGTATGAGTTACTTTGCAATGAAACTATTTCTTTTTAAAGTTTGTGCTTTAAAATGAAAGATATCTCACATGAAAAAGAGACAAAGATTGCAATTCTTAATGATGAATGTTCTTATTTTAAGAAAAAAAACTCAAACCTAATGGGTGAGATTCAAAAACTAACCAAGGTCATTAAGCAAATGAATAAGAAATTTTTAGAAAAGCCCAAAGATTAAGAGCAAAAGGATGTACACATCAAGGTTTCATTGGAAGGAAGTTGTTCTAGGTTTGGTAATTTAAACAGATTTAAGATTTTGAATTTTCCTTATGGTGGAAAAGTTCTCTGAATAGGGTTTAGGTGCTTGTTGGTCTCTAGAAACACCAAGGCCCAAATACCTCCAAATAGAGTCAATAGTTATAAAACATACTAAACATGAGTATGTCTTTGTTGTTGTGAATGTTAAAATGATTAGGTTATGTATGAAACTGTAATTGGCTATCATAAAAGAGATTTGGCTATCTTTGTCAAATTCTGTGAGTTGTTGGAGATTCCTATTTTGTTCAATCACTTAGTCTATATGGTTCCTATAATACCTACTTGTAACAAATAAAATTTTATAAAAACATTTGAGCACAATTCTACTAATCTACTCCTAATTTTCCCCAGAGAGAAAGTTGTACAAGAAAACTAGAAATAAAGTGAGATTCAATGGACTTAGAAAGAGAAAGAAAAGAAAGAAGGTTTGTGTGAAACCTAGAATATTTAAGCAAGATAAATTGATACAAGTAAACACTTTTCAATACAACTGTTCCTAATTTAATAACTACAAATTGTCCAAACTTTCGAAGCTCAACAAGAAATTTCATAAATACAATCTTATTATACTATCAAAAATTGCTGCACAAACTATGAAGTACAAGTTTCTATTTTGGCTAGTTAATAGTTGTCAAAGATTGCATTCAACAGATCTTTCAAAAATTTCACAATTTCTAGATTGAAATACCAAGGAAATAAACTTTAAAAATAAAGAATCTATTTCAATTCCGTCAAAGTATCAAAGATTTTCTTAGATTCTCTATGCTTAAAATAGGAAATTTCATTAAGACATTACTATTAAATTGCTCTTGAGGCTTTTCAACAACATAAGGTCTTCTATGACAAATCTTAATAGGATTCTAATATTGTGCAGAAATAGAGCTATAAGAGAAACCTAGGATAAATCCCAAAATTAACTCCCAAGCATGACAGTATCTAAACCATTAGCTAAGAAACTAAAACAAAATGGGAATAAATGGACTCACGGGATTAAAACAAAGCAGCTGAATTAATGTCTTTAGCAAGCCATCTTACACTAATTCTTTAAATGTCTTTTTAAGTGTCTTCCCCTTCTCCATAGCGCCCCCTAGTCCTTCCACAACCACACCTCCTCCCCCCGCCCCTCCAAAACCCTCTTCATTCTACCTTAGAGTCTTTTTATAGTGGCTTTAGGTAGTTACATTAATCATCAGGAGTTAAGGGTCTTACAAATATCTTAGGAATACAAATTTATAACTTCCTTGGGAGTTATAACTTCCATGGAAATTATGAGACTCTTAAGCCATACTTGGGAAGTGTCTCCTTATCAATTATAACCCTACAAATATCAAGGAGGTCTATTTATAACCTTCATGAGAGATTATAAGTTTAATTGAAAAATTTAAATTCCAAAAAGTAAAGTTTTATGATTATAATCTTTCCCATTTTGGAATTGTAAACCTCTCCCTTTCTAAAGAGAAGGTTGTAATTTAAATAAACCTTGTTTCTTTGTTTATAATAATTCATTTTACTTTTGAATTAAACTATTGTGAAGGTCATATGAATTGTGAAGAAGAAATTGTGAATTCAAGCCCTGCTCTAGCTTCGTGGGGTCAATGTCCTATTTTGATTTGTGGTGTCTATGCCTTGTGGGTACATAATCCTCTATAGAATGGAACTCTCATGCACATAGTAGGAGAGGATCTTCCTTTCAAACTCAAGTGCTACCATGAAAGATTCCATGACAAATACCTTTCATTTAGGGCTCTTAGACTTGTAAATTTTCAATATTCGGTAGCCACTATTTTAGGACTTTTGTTTAAAACATTAAATTGTTGATGCCCATAGTTTTGATTATTTTTCTACAACATTGATTTGTATAGATCTACTCCTTTGCATAGTGGTTGGGCATGTTCTTCCATAAATCTAAAATTCTCGTTTGTTTATGATTGTACTTTGTATTGCCGTAATTTCCTTTTGTGGCAAGGGTTCTTATTTGAAATATCAATGAATTTCTGAGCAATTTTGTTGACTATTTTTATACACTATTTAATTGGGATTTTGTTAATTTTATGTTAAAATTATAGTCTTGCTCTTCCAATGTTTAACCAAATGTTGCTGATCACTTGGACTGAGTAGTTTCCTTTTGTTTAATTTAAGATGTTTTTGGCTTTGCAACTTAATTTTCTACCACCATTTGAAAACCACTACAAATTGAAATGTATAGCATAGAAATTGATTTGAAAATAAGGATTTTTTTTATTAAATAGAACAAATTAAAGGAATTATTTGAAGATTTTACCAATAGTGTGGATTACCACACCAGAGGAAGAATAGAGAGGTCCTTAGAAGGAACTTGCAGCAAAAGGAAATGATGATGATATCTCCCCAAAAGAGTTAAAGACCTATGAGGAAGAGTGGGCATGCATTCTATCAAAAATTCTAAGCATAACATTTAATAGATTATACATAATCAACTTAAGCTTAGAGGAGATAGAATAACAAAATTTAGAAATCTACAAAGAAACATAGGATAAGCATCAAAACTTTAGGTAATCATTTTATTTTATTCCATCCAAATAATAAAATAAAATAAATCTAATCTATTTGTCTTAAATTTTATGTGCAAATCCTAGGAAAAGTAGTTAGAAAATAGCAGAATAATCAACTCATGCAAATTGCTGACAAGCTAGAGGAGGAAGCTATTGAAGATGAATAAGACTACTAAGCATCATTTTTAATGTCTTTTTGTATTATTTCTACATCATTTTTGTTTGACTCAAAGTTGTATAAAATGTGAAGTATGTTTGATGTAAACATGAGACATCAAGTCAAAAGCTATGATGTGTGTTAGTTCTACAAAAAATTTTAAAAATTAAGAGTTATTTCTCACATCAATTTTAACTTAACCATATTTTGTGTAATGAAAGCTAGAATTAACATAACACATCAAAGCTAACAATCACCTATTAACTTAACATTACTCGCTAATAATAAGTGATTGAGAGAAAGAGTTTAAGAAAAAAGGTAACACCAAATTTGCTCACTAACCATCATTGCCTAATAATAGCAAACAATAGAACAACAATTAAAGAAAATCCTAACAAGCACTAGTAGACATCCACCACTTAGTGATAAATAAGAACTTGATGAAAGAGCTTATGCATCTAAGGTTATCATATTTGTGATGAATTTTCAAGTAGACGAATAAGAAGGATAAGAAAGATCCTTTTTCTGAGGTGAGATATGTCTAGTTCTCTAAAGCCCAAGTCAAAAAAAATCTTGATATTAGAAGTAGACTCATTTCCCAAGACTATTAGATCAGAAGTACCATTATAATTCGTAGGAGAATAAGGCATTGTAGGCTTACCCACAAGTTCAAGTTTAATATTAGCTAGTTTTCTACTAAACTAATAAGATTAATCTTCTTGGTCTATGTGAGAAATGCTTGGAATTTTTTTAACCACAGAGATTATTATTTCATGGTTGCAAATAGGGATATGTATTTCTTGATATATGGAATAAGATATAGCTCGATGTTGAGCTAGCTACGACACTCACCTATGACCATGAAAATGACATCAAATTACATAGCACCATTTTGCTCAAGTGTTCTAGCTAATGAGAATTGTCTCTTGATACCTGAACCTTTGCATAGCTCATAAAATTCATTTGAAGTGAACTCACCTCCATTGTCAATCCTAATAGCTTTGATTTTAAGCCATGTTTTAGTTTCAACCATACTTTTAAATTCCTTAAAATTTTTAAATACATCAAACTTTTTCTCAATAGATGTTAGTCATGAAATTCTAGTATAATCATGAATAATAAGAAAGAAATATTTACTAAGCCCACAAACATTCATATGTAGTAATTTAAGCTTATCTTTACAATGAAAATTCACTAGCTTAAAGGTAGCTTTAGTTTGCTTACCTTGTTGGCATGCAAAACATACCTCTTCAAAATGACTTACCTAAGGAATGTCTTTGACATTTTGAGCCTTGATGAGAGCTTGTATATTTCCTAAGCTTAAGTGTCCTAGTCTGTTGTGCCATAACCTACTATTGCTTATCTTAGAAATAAAAGTTAGACATTGAGACTACTCATTTATAGACTATAAATTATTTCTTACTCAACATAAGCATTAAAATCCTTTTCTCTATTCTCTAATATATATTTCTCATTTATGAAACAAATATTATAACCTTTTCTTAAAAATTTTCCTAAGCTTAATAAATAATATTGTAAGCCATCAACAAAATAAACATTATGAATTTTAGGAAAATTATTATGAAATTTAACTAAGCAAATACCTCTTACCATAGCGTTACCTTTGTTACTAAGCTTACCTTTCCTCCATTAAATGACTTTACTATGATAAATTTTGATCTATCACCAATCATATGTTGAGAACACCCACTCTTAAAAAACCATGTCTATGGGCTACAAGAGCTCTTCAAGGCTAATTGTACAAGGAGAGCTCATGTATTGATTGGTCTTCAAACTTGATTTTCTATTTTGTTATTTCTTGAAAAGTGCTTAGTAGTATGGAAATAACACATATTTTTATAACAAGAAAAATTATTGATTCCAAAATTTCTTGCTTTATGATCTAGTGTTTCATAATTAAAACAATATCCTTGGAAGAAATTAATTGTCATTCTTGGGCCATACCTAATGATTAGAATTCTTGGAGTAGGAAGTGAGGATCATTGAACTTAGAAATGGGGGAATTAATAAGTTCTCCAAAATAAAAATACATTGAAACAAAGAATACACAAAAATTAACATGGTTCTCCAATTTGGATAGTCCACACTCAAAGGATAGTTCGCTAGCATACCTCTAGACTTTGTTACTCTCAAAATGTGGTTTGAAGGATACTACACCCTATACAAGATCTAAGCTCTACTCTGGAGTGATTCAATGCCATGAATATACTTAACCTTACAAGGTCTTGATAAGCTTAGAATGTGGTTTTCAAGATTCACAACCTTTACAACTTGAGCTCCACTCCAGAGTGTTGTGGCACTACACCAACACTCAATCCTATAAGATCTCGACACGCTTAATGAGGATGCCTTCCCACAAGAAGTGCATCAATAGTACAGGGCAACAAAAGAGAATAACAATTACAAGGAATGAATGCAACTAAGTTTGCTTATCCTTGTACTTTGAGGTACATCTCATTTTGACCAATTACAACAAATGAAAGATAGTATAATGATGAACAATAAAAAGAGAATGATGATTATAATGATTGCTTGATAATGATGCTTGATAGTACATAATGCTTGCACATTTCCCAATGGAATGAAGTCTTCTTATAGCCAATATGTTTCTAAAATCACCTTAGAATTTGTGCAACAACTATCTAATGGTCATTGGAGATGTCTTCTTTGAGGCTAAGATGTCTTTTTGCATTAGACGTTCATTCAAGAGAGATGTCTTCTCTACCGGAAATACATCTTTGTAGAGACATCTTTCTCACTAGAAAGATGTCTATTATTTTTCAAAGACATCTTCATCTGAGAAACCTTCAATTTAGCCAAGACGTCTACTATATTTTGGAGATGTCTTTTTGATTTTCCTTCACTTCAACAAAGACGTTTGCTATTTCTTGGAGACGTCTTTCTTCAGTTTCCTTTGCACTTGAAATGTTTATTTCTTGTCCGTGCTCTTAAACTTATGCATGCTTCCTTGAGATCTTAATGCTGTTGACTTTTCTTGAGAGTGTTTGAGTCCTTTGTTCTTACTCCTAATTTTCTTAGTCCTTGAGTTCTTTACTCTTACTCCTAATTTGCTTATGAGGTCCTTGTCCCTGCCTATGAAGTCCTTCTCCATAATTTTGTTCCTTCCAAAGCTCTATGAAGTCCTTATTCATAATCTTGTCTTGTAAACACAACACCAGGCAAACATCCTTTGTTCTTCATTTCCCTTAAGGTTTTGACATACCAAAAGGTTAATAGGAAGATTTCCCTTACTTATCTATAAGCTAAAGGTTTGTGATTGTGGTGGTTGGATTTGGACATTTATCTTCTAGGTTGATACTTTTATTAAAGATGATCTTTTTAAGTATCTAGACTCATAGACAAGACCCCTCTTGTCATCACTTGATCATCTATTATTGATAATATCCTTGAGCTATTCTGCGCTACAACTAAACCTGCTGAATAAATCAAATGTGACTTGATTAGCCTTACCTTTTATATCCTTCTTTAACAACAACACCTCCTCTTTTAGCTTTAAATTTTCTTGTTCAATGATTCAAGTTTCATCTTATAACTCTTGATTTCTTGCTCATTTTATTTTAAAGCTTTATTTAATTTTTTGGTAACTTTGACCACCATTTCTAATTAATGTCGTTAGTTTCTTCGTATTTAGTTTCAATTGTGTCCAATGAGTTTGGTTCATCTTCATCTTTGCTTACACCTGAAAACTCAGTAGTACTAGAAGTTTCTTGCTCATTTGGGTTAGTATACATAAGGCTTTAAAAATCATAATCTTCAATCATGGATGGAAATGAAAATAAGCCTTGTGTAACAATATTGATATCATTAGTTACTATATCAGCATAAGCAAAATGAGCAAAATAATTTTCTTCAACATCCTTGATTTCTGTACTAATTTCTAAATGCTCTAATTGGTTTTGTATTTCAAATAATTGAGATTTTAATTTATCAAACCTATACAAAATGTTCTTTAGCTTGAACTTGATCGTTTGATTTTTTTGATTTTCTTGATGATGAGACGCGGTTTGCGTCGGCCGTGATATCGCGTACGAGATATCGCGTCCGACGTGATATCGCATCCCCCGCGATATCGCGT